>DVZN01000038.1:0-21231 GCA_018237365.1 Caria ino melicerta
TTTGTATACACTGTATATTACTTTTTTTGGTACAATCCCATAATTGGATACCATAAGTCCATATAGGTCTTAGGACTTGCTTAATATACTGTCTATATACACTGGGGAAAACCTAAGTCCAGCAGTGGGCTGTTACAGGCTGATAAACGTATGACTTAATTACTTGTCATAAAATTCCGAGACATAAAATAAGGCCAAGGCTAATTGTCTTTCAGTAAATTAAGGATTAATTAGTCGGAAGCTTCATACACTCAAACCAAGGTTGCCTTCGCGTAAACTTGGTAATTAAATAAATAACAATTAATATGCTAATAGGACATTTTCGGTCTATTTTGTGTTTACCTTAATCACAATTAATTAGCTAATTGGATATCTCAGCGGTTAAACTTTACAAATTAACAATTGCGCGTGGGTTTGCAAGAGTATTACGACATAATATAAAACAAAGTCTCTTCTTCTGTCCCCATATCCCTATGTATGCTTAAATCTTTAAAACTTCAATTAATATTGATGCGGTTTTTTAAATAGATAAAGTGATTCAAGAGGAAGGTTTACATTATAATACATGCATAAAATAATAGAGAAACGCTGATAATTTTGGAGGTTTCTAATGTTATGTCTATGAGAGATAATCTGTAGTACCTACATTTACTATCAGTTTTGTACCCTTCTGAAGCCGGGGCGGGTCGCCAACTTTTTTATATGGTGTAATCTTCTTACTTATGTTTTAAGTATAAATAAATGTATATATATTAGAATCTAGTAACTTCTGAATAAGGTTGCCAACTTTTTCTTTAAAGAAATAAACTATATTTAGGTCTAAAAGGAGAATAAACATTATTTTAAAAAATGAACAGTATTTTATTATCGCCACTGTGACCGAGTGTTGTCGGAGTCGATACCCGGGTCGGGCAAAACACAAAACATTGGATTTGTGCCCAATTGGCGACGGATTTGCCACTCGTCACATCATGGGACCACATATCATAGGCCATACATACATACTGTAAGTATGCACCTCTGTCTAACCTTTCGATGATATATGGGCGTGACAATATTTATTTTAATTTAGTCATTTTTAAAAGATTCATAAGCCTCACCACAGTCAAAAATATAATTTAAAAAAATAAGGAGCTGATTTTTTATTAAATTAATTGAAACTCTTTTTTTCTGCCACTTTGCATTCATTAATGAAAAAACTTACTGTGTAAGATGATTTTAATGTTTGTCATGTTGATGTCGGACAAACACTAGTCACTTATTTTTTTTAAAAACAATATATTACTTTTCTTAAGAGTATGGCAGACAACCCTAATTCTGAACTACCAAATTGTTTAATTCTCTTTCACTGTGATCGGTACTGTCAGAAGGTTTATAAGATAAACAGGTAGATACGTAATACAATTTAAACTATAACAAAACACCCGACTGCAAAAATAATAATTGAAAAATAAACTTTTGCTCTCTATAGAGTGTGCTCAATTTCAGAGTCAGCATGATGATAACAGACTCAGCACACAGACTACAATGTCCACCCAAACCCATAGTAGCTCATAGGCTAAAAAAGCCAGATCACCAGTTATATAGAGTTGAAACTCACATATGCTATAGAGTTGGCATAGACGCAACAAAATTAGAACATAGGCTACAATTACACAGGCAACAGAAAATAAACATAGGTTACAGAGTCAGCATACAAGATACAAAGTTAGTACACAAGTTATTTAGGTAGCATACAGCCTATAGAGTTAGCACACAGGCTATAGAGTTAGCACACAGGCTATAGAGTTAGCACACAGGCTATAGAGTTAACACACAGGCTATAGAGTTAAGACACAGGCTATAGAGTTAAGACACAGGCTATAGAGTTAAGACACAGGCTATAGGGTTAGCACACAGGCTATAGAGTTAACACACAGGCTGGAGAGTCAGCACACAGACTTCATAGTTAGCACACAGGCTGTAGAGTTAGCACACTGCTAAAGAGTTAAAACACAGGATATAGAGTTAGCACACTGACTCTACGAATAATTTTGGAGTGCGAGTAGTAAACTCAAGACATACTGGTCTGAAGTCACGGAGACAACTAATACCATTAGCTTTTTATAAACTGTCTAGCAGGCAGACTATTCAAAGAAACCCTTAGTCACTTGAAAGATAAAAATAACTCATTTATTCTTATTTAACACTGAAATATTTATAAAATGCGTTGTTAAAATTCTGAATAGATACAAAATATCTATTGTTTAAATTAAGGAAAATTCAACATAGAATTACGTGTTTAGTGTTAAATATCTTACTATGACTAAGATATTAGTAATTATGGTTAAACTTGAGTAATTTGTGTGCGAAATAAGATAATTACTCAAATTATTGTTCTGTAGTCTGCGATAATAGAATGGGAAATTTTAAAATAAAAAATCGTATATTGATTCTCGACAACTGTAACACTGCAAAAAAATGGCTAAAAAAGAGTCATAATCACCCATCCGTACCAGCAAACAAAAAATATATTACTGGTGGTATTATAGGACTATGGAGTACGGACCGCCCGCACCGAGCGCTCCGGCATCTATCCCAATTCGAAATATATTTTTATCGAAATTATTCTATATCTCTTAAAGCACTCGAACGATTTTGTTCAAATCAATTTTTGCTTAGTTTTTATTGAATTCTACAGCCCCAATTTTATAATTTCCCGAGTAGTTCGTTCAAAAGTGAGAGAGGACATACTTTTTATTTTTTTAGAATCGAATATCTCACAAAGTACTGATATAAAACCTTTCCTAGAAATCTCGATATCAATTAGAAAGACCAATCCAATGACACCTCACACACAACACTCTATCTATGCCTATACTTAAATAAATCGAATATATTTTTTCTGTTACATCATATGAAGTGTAAGTAGCCTGCTTATGTATTCCCGGAACAATATAATCTTGCTATCTTTAAGGTCAGAGTAAATAGGCTCTATGTAGGTAGGCATGATTCAGGTAGGTGAGATAGTAGTCAAGTGTCGACCTATTCATAGTAAAAAAAAGTGTGCAACCAAAATATATGATTTTTGGTAGCACTCCTTAAATGTAACTGAGGGATACTTTCATCTTCGATCTCTTCCTCACTTACCATCAGGTGGGATGCAGATCATTTTACTAAGCTATCGGCAATAAAAAAAGGATGAAAAAATATTTGTTTGTGTAATTCAATTACAATTATTACAGTAATTGTACCTACCAACATGATTTTTTTAGCGGTTTATAGAATACACCTATGTTTTGAATTTCAACTGTACAGTACCCATAGTCTTTAAGTAAAATGACTGTGACATACGGATGGACAGACAGGATGTGACAAAATTACAAGAGTTCCGTTTTTTGCTATTTGCAAAACCCTAAAAAGGGACCAAGTGCGAATTGACCTCGCACACAGAGGGTTCCGTTTAGGTACAATTAATTCCTACCTACTGTAAGACAATGCTTCTTGACAAAAAGAAGAATAACCCTCTTGTAAAAGGCGAACATTGGCTTACTTTTACTAACACCGTGATCCTTTACTAGTTAGAGCTTCGCAGCGGCTCACCTCTGTATAATAATACCACCACCTTACCTATTTTTGCCGCATTAACGTCAGAGCTTGCCGTTGACGTGTTTTGGCTTAGAAGGTAAGGTAGCCAGTAAACTTACTTTTACACGCGGCCAACATTCCGACCTCAGGTTAGTTACGCGCCATTACCACCTTTAGTGTCCATAGGCGACGTGAATTTCTTACTGTTAGGAAAACAGTCTGCTCGTATGCCTTGCTATATTATAAAAAAAAATACTTTTTATTTTTATTCTTGGCATAGGCGTTAGCAACTGCCATTTGTTGCGGGAAGATGCATAGGTTTTAATCCCCCAGTGAACATTAATTGCAAGAATGCATTTGTTTTAATTGCCGTTTTACCTGTCAACATATTTTTTTTTAATATTTCCAAGAATTTAAAAAGCGAAACCGCTTAACAGAAATCCTAAGTTATTATCTATGCAGAAATCTATATAGATATAACGACGTAACAAAAATCTTATTCCGTTAGTATACATACAACCTATAAACTGTATATGAGTGAATTCTGTAAATGAAAGATATTTTGGAAAAAATAAGACCAGACGATTAAAAATGAGTAGCAGATACGAGCACCATACTTTGAAATTATCAGAATTTTTGTCTGTCTGTCTATACAGTCAGAGTGGTTTCGCAACGTCACCAGGCTTTGTGGGCGAGCAGGGTGCAACCCAAAAATGCATTATATGGGCGGGCTTGTAACGCCCTCACTAAGGGCTGTCTTCTGTGAGATCGGGCCTCGGCTCAGTGCCGCGTTTTGGCTACTGGGGAGTGGGAGACTTCTCGCCGGTTGGCATTAGACGCCGAATGCAAAAAGGATGAGGTCTTCGCTAAGACCGGTGTCGATGGTGTAGTATGTTTTGTGTGTGACTGTTACCCAAGAATCTGTGTTTCCTGCCGTTATAGGATCGGCGGGACCTGTGATACATGACGTGGCTTCCTAACTACGGTGGAGATATAGTTCACTGCAGAAGTAAGTTGTCATGATATGCCCCTTAAATGAGTAACATATTGTATCAAGCCTTCGAACTCTTGTTGCTTAAAGTTTTGGTTTTTAAAAGTGCAGACTTTTTTGCTGCTACGGAATCCCTCATAATCGAGTCCCACTTGCTCTTGGCCGGTAATTAACATGATTTTCGTCGTATCTTAATTCAATTCAATTGTAGTTTGGTTTCTACTGTATCCAGCACAATAATTTCGCCAAGACGTTGAGAAAGACACTTTAAATACGGATTGCAAAGGTTTTCCATAAGGAATTTTAGGCATTTTTTGATTGCTCTATACCGAATTTAAAAATGAGGCACTCAACCTCAAATATTAATTTTATCAATAAGTACCTACATAATAAAATATTAAATGAATTTGCAAAGTAGGTACCTAGGTACATAGTCATGAACACCTGATGTACATATAGTAATCATAGAGCTGGCAATTAATTTTAGTTGCTTTCCTGATACAATTTATTTAAATAGGCGAAATTAATTTACAAAAAAAAACTATTGCTATTTTTAATTTTTTTATGTACCTAATAGCTTTATTTGAATATTCTGAACACTGTTTTTTTTTTTAAATGAATTCCTATTTTGAAAACAACTTAATATGTACCTACCTGTATATTTGAAACTAGCTGCTACGCGCGACTTTGCGATTACACTGTCACAGAATGCGTAAGAAAAATAAAGATTCACGCTATCACCCCGTAGGTGATAGCGTGATAATATGTAGCCTATATGTTGACCTGACCTGTTAGTTCATGCAAAATTTGAAGTAAATCCATGCAGTACTTTTTGAGTTTAGTCCGGACATACATACAAACAGACAAAAAATCTAAAAACTATTTTTGGCTTCGATTGGTAGACCACGCTCCAAGTATTCTTTTTTTTAATATATTCAATGTACGTTTTTGACTTTCCTACGATTCTATGATATGTATAGATTAAAAAAATATGAACATACATACATATCTTCACGCCAAGTCCCTTACGGGGTAGGCAGAGAGTATCTAGTACCAAGTGTCACGACTCCTACATACTTGCCTAGCTTCCTCCACATTCATTACTCTCTTCATACATATCGGATAATACACGGGCTATTTGGTCATGGAATGTCAACCTAAGTCTCCCCGTGTACCTACAGCCATCCACATTCGCATCGCACATAAAATATGAACATATTTTATCGTAATATAAAAGAAAACCAAACACAAGCACTAGCGCACAGTTCAATTCGAAATAAATGTAATTAACGACGCATTTTACATTTAAATTAAAGAATCGTAAAGATAAACATATCTCCTCATACACCTAAGAGTTATGAATATGTATAAAAACAAGAAAATGAATTTTTTTCACATATATTATTCAAAAAAATTTACACAAAGCACTAAGACATCCATTTTACCTTATTGTCTAAATAAATGAAGATTTTTATCCAACACGCAACTTCATTAAGTAAAAGATATAATTTTTCTCTAAAAATAATACTCATTTTCTTCTTGTTTCGACTATCAGAAAGTTCATTATGGCATTATTGAAGTAACACCTACCAAGCGATACTTTTGAGTTTCATTAATGCTAGAATATTTTAATTTCATCTCTAACAAGTTACTAGTAACGAATGTTTTATTTTACATTACTGTGCAATAATTACTTAAGTGTGTACAATGGTTTTAAATTACAACTTCGAAATTTACAATTTGTTTTATTGACAATTCACAATATTATAAAAATGTCTCTTAAAGTTTTATTACTTTCAGTGCCTTAATAAAATAGGCTTTTGTAATTTTACAGAAAAAAATTATAGTTTAGTATTGATGTGAACAGTTCTGTATGAAAAATCGTTATTCACCCCATTAAAATAGCGGCTAAACCGTTAGTTATTGACAGATTCATAAGCGCCCTGAATAACTGTCAAAATCATTTAAAAATTCGTGAAATATGTAACACGTTATTATTATTTTGAGAGACTATAGTTGACTGATTTTAAGGCAATCCAAAATTCGCCAGATTAGCTCTTTTTTAAATGATTTCAATAAATCATTTCAAACGATTTATAAAATTTAATTACATTTATTCATTTAAATAAATGTTGGAATTAGTAATAGTAACTAGTGTATTCATAGTATAATCAATATTTTCAGAGTTAAGAATTCTGTCAACTATTGTAATTACTTTTCAGGATTAAATCAGAACCAAGTTCTATTATTAATCACACATCTATTACTGCCTTGACAGCAATTTTATCAAAAGGCTGTTTGATATTTATAGTATTAAAAAAATTGGAGGCGCATGATAAATATATATTTTTGTGTGTTAATATTACTGCATATTTCCAATCATTTTACTGCCCTAGTTCACACATCATTAGCCAACATTCATGCCCATTTGGCGCACGAGGCAAGTTACTCTCTTATCAAATTAGATATTTGGTACTGCGATGCCTTCTAGCCTTATCGTGGTCATAGTGTACAGCATATAATCGACTATAACTTATACACGTGGTCAATGTGCATGAACCATAATAGTCATTTTATTTCAATTCTGAAATACCAACAGTATTAAAAAAAAATGAAATGTCAAAAGCCAGCCAGAGGCTTCGCAACGACACCTGGATTTGTGGGCAAGCAGAGTGCTCACCCCGAGAATGTATTATTTAGGTGTGGGCTTCTAACGCCCACACTAAGGGCTGTCTCCTGTGAAACTGGACCTCGGCTTAGTACTGAGTATTGACTACTGGAAGGCGGGAGAATTGTGACTCTCGTCATTACATCACAAAAGCGTGTTTTAATTGAATCAAGTTAAAGTCGAGTAAATGCTGACACCTATGATCCATGGAAGGGTCATCAATTTGGCATAAAGTGACTTATATTAGTATTTTTATAAACAAAACTGAAACAATAAGTCCCAAATATAAGTACATTGGTAGGTAAAGATTAATACTTTCTTCGTAAATATACTACATATTTGAAAACTACTGATGTTAGCAATATTGCGTCACAAATTAAAATATTCGTCCCAATCTCGAAACACATCATAAACGTTTCAAAATGATTTTATAACGATTAAGATATACAAAAATGCAATAATCTCAGTCAAGAAACAAGTAATTATTATAATTATGTATAAAGAAATAATTATAATGCAACCCACTAATGTTTCACGACTTTTAACTGCACAACCTTTTAGTGACTTGAATATTACTGGTCACTCACTGGAATTAGGATATAATTATGTATATGCAAATAAACATATAACTAAAACACAAATAATAAAACTGGGTATACGTACCATATTTTGCCAACAAAACATTAGAGCTTTACAAGGTCGATGCTAATATTTTAAATGTAATTCACGGTTGTAAAATTATAGGCGTGACATGGCGAATAGGGCTGCCGATATTTGAATTAAATTCTACGGGTCTAATTATGGAACTATTGACACAGTCTATATGTTTGACTAAGAGTGTGTGTTTATCTTAATATTAATTGGACTTCTGAATTGAATCATATACCTTTTGGAATCCGAGTTATTTTTAATCATTCTAGGGATTCTGATTTGTTTTTATTTTTATTTTGCATCAGTCTAGTAATTGCAATTAGGATTCCTATTTGAGTATTTACCGAAAGAGAATACGAAACAATTGTTGCGGCCCCTATTTAATATATTGTCCTGTTTCCTTGTTTTAAAACATAGCAGCCCTAGACACGGAATAGAAACCGATGAATATTCAAAGCAAGTTTTTGATAATTGATATGTAAGACGTTAGCAACTGTGAATAAATGAACTTTTACAATGTAAAATTTTATTTTAAAATAACGGCAACTATTTCGAATAGATTACGTTTGGCCAAGTACACAAAGGCAAGTCGCTAAGAAGGCAAGTCGCAGTCCTACATTTGTCTATGTTAAAATACAACTATATTATGTCATGAACATAAAAAATATCTCTCTACAAAATGTAGACAAGTGGTACATTCACACAAATGTAAACCAGCACCCTTAAAGTATTACCATTTGATATAATATATAAAATAATTTATACTAACAGCACTCTAAGCAAAATGTGTGTGACTTTAATCTTGATCTACAAATAAACTTTAATTATGACTAGTCTTTATGAAATAAATTTGAGCATGGAAACAAGCATCCTACACCATGCGACTATAAAAATATTATAAAAACTTAATTTTATATAAATTACATAAATATAAATTACAGTTGTCGTCACACGTAGATACGGTGCCGCGCGGTTTCCAACTTTGTAATAACACTAACGCGTGAACACTTCGAAACTATATTACAATGGCCTCGCGACCGGAGAAGTGTCACTTCACTCGATCACCACTACGGCGTCGTCGGGCGGGAGGCGTGCGGGACACTAAGGACGCGAGGCTCGTGCTGCCTCTTCCAGTGCCCTGACTTTTAATTCCCTCTCTCGCTGTTGCCGGAGGAAATCTTCGTGGTGTGCCGGATGTAGAAAACCTCGTTCGCGTTCTAGCAACAACTGCCTCTGTAACTGTTCGTGTGCAGCGGCTTGTTGTGCCAATTGTTCTGCGTATGGTCTACCTAATAAGTCCGGATGTGGCAGTGGTCTGTATGGTGTACTTGCACCCAGGCCCAGACTTAACGCATCTTGTTGGGCTTGCGCGGCCTGTTGTCCAGGATGCAGGTGTAAATGCGTATGAGAGTGTGCATGCGTGTGTGCATGAGTGTGTGCGTGGTATTCAGGATTTATACCTGCCATTTGCAAACGCACCATAGGATCAGCAGCTAACGCTAATCGCTCGGCCGCCTCAAGTTGTGCCGCCGCTACTCCTGGATGCGGATGGTGTGGATGATGTGGAGGCGCGCCCGTGACGGGAACAGCTTGCGGCGGACCACCCGCTCCTGCAGGTGGAATGCCAAGCCTTTCTAATCGTTCCCGTTCCAACTGCGACAGTGCAGGTGGACCGTGACCTGGGGGATATAGCCCAAATTGCACTGGTATAGCACCTTGCGGTGGCGGTGGAGGCATTCCATACCTTCTATGCATTTCTAGCCAATGTGGATCCAATGCTCGAGGGCCAACATTATTTTTGAGCAATTCTTCTTTTAATCGATCATTAAGTTCACGTTCTCGAAGTTCTCTTATTTCTCTGTCCCGTTTTTCCCTTTCGAGATGTTCCAGTTCAAGTCGTTCTCTCGCTCCTGCCGCACCATACATAGAACTCAACTGATATTGCAACATTGGATCCATACAGTGTCGAGGTATATTACCTGGACTAAAACCAGCATGCGGTCTTGCATATTCCGATAGCTGCCGCAAAGCAGGCGTGTCAGGATAAATAGGTGGTCGAGGGAATCTGTCATACGGGGAAGTAATATTTTCGATAGCACCTCTTGAAGGAGGTTTTGTTTCTGGTTTCTCAGGGGTCGCAATTTTTCTATGAGCTTGCTGAGCTATCTTTTCTCTTTCCTCTCTGTCCCTTTCAGCTTGTTTTCTTAGTCTTTCTTCTCGTTTTCTAGCAAGTTTCGATTCTGGAACTGGCTTAAATATAAGATCGGTTCTAGTACATGAATTGTAATCACCACGATTCCAATGTCTTAAGAATATAGCAGATTGAGATCTGTGGCATTCAGTGTCTTCGATCTTAGGTTCTGGACTAGGTCCATGTGGTATATGGGCTGGACTTGGAACTTCTTCTTCTTCAGGTTGAGATTGAGTTTCAAGTTTAAGCTCAGGAATTTCATCATTGAGTGGTCGTGACAAACCACGGAGATGTGGATGTGGATTAAGTAATGGGTGGGGCGAATCAGACCTGGGATGTGATGGCTGAAAACCAGCAGCGGCTTGCGCATGTGACCGCAATGTTTCAATAGAACTCGGGCCAGGGCCTGGTGGTAGCCCCAAACCTGGATGACCCATTGAAGGTGGTTGAATCATTAAATGATTTGGGTTTCCAGGTAACATTTTCGGGTGATGGCGAAGAAGCATGGAATCTGCTGGTGATAATCGTTCAGGATGATGGGCAAGATGATGAGAATGGTGGTGGGTATGGTTATTAGTAACATTTACACTTGAAGATGTGCTTGTTGTTTGGGAAACACTAGCAGACAAATGAAGAGGAGAGCTAGAATGAGAACTTTTTTGTTGGGTATTAATTTTATGTTGAATGGACTGAGAAGAACTGCTTGATGTTGAATGTGATATAGAAAGGGTATGGTTTGTTCCTCCCCCAGCATGGTTAGGTTGTTTTCCTGTGCTTGTATGAACAGCACTATGGTGACTCGTGGAATGGTGATGAGTCATTGTTGTCTCATGTAGTTGATGCCTTTCTGTAGTTGCATTTGGATTTCTAGGGTCATCTGAACTTTCAGAAATTTCTCTCAGTGATCTTGTTGTGACAGATGAACTAGTACTATGATGGGCACTAAGCATTGTTGTTGACTCAATAGTTGATGGTTTCACCGGATCATGTCTTCCCTGATTACTTGATGCTGGATGCATTGGTGGAATTGGATGTGGCTGTGGCAAGGGTCCATAGGGATATGGATAAGGCATAGAATAGCCTGGATGTGGATGAGGGTAGTATGGGTGCATTGCATGAGCAGCAGCAGCAGCTGATAGTTGGAATATTGAAGATGGGTGAAGAAGTGGATGATGCGGATGATGGAGGGGTGAAGCAAATGGATGTGGTGGCGGCGGACCCGGTTGTTGTCCAGAGTGCATAACTGGTCCAGGAATGGTGGCCGGTATAGTGAGAGGAGTATGATTCATTAAATTCAATGCAGAATGAGAGGTTGGGGTATTTGGTTGTACTGGCGAAGCTGATATTTGGCGGGGCTGTGATGGACTAGTCATGTGCCTTGAGAATGGTGATGTGGTTGCTGATGGATGAGAATGTCCTGGTGTTCCATTATGGCTTGGTTGACTCTTTATCGGTGTAGGTGTATGTGGACTCTTCACCGGTGGGGCAGTACTTGGTGTGTCTGAAGTATTACTTTGATTTGTAGACACTGGAGTTATATGAGGTTGATGCAAGAAATCTGGTTCTTTCTTTATACTTTCTATTCTTGGACCAAGGAACGCACTTGGCATATTTGTACTTTCATTTTGTGGTTGACTTGGTGAGCGACTTGTATTATCTACACTGGACAGGGATTCTCTATCTCTCTCTGAACTTAAATGCCGGGCTATTGCACTTCCAGGATATCCAGGTACTTTTACTTCCTTTAAAGATTGTAAAGGATCAGATACATTTTGTGTAGATAAATTAGCTGGCATATTGTCTGGCACTTCTTGTTTAATTTTTAGATCCTGTGGCATTGAGGGATCATTTTGATTTGTTTGCTGTATGAAGTTCCCACTTGCAAGATTGTGTGATGAAGATACCGGTTGCATTAATGGATTTATAGGACTTGGCTTTTCTAAGCCTGGATGACTAGGGTGTCCAGGATGTCCATAAATAGATGTTGGCATAAAACCATACGGACTGACATTTGATCCACTACCAACTGATAATAGTGGACCTGAAGGTAAAAGACCAGGAAGAGTAGGTTGGGACAATGTTGGAGGCGGCATTGTTTGCCCTGAGGCAGAAATATTTTGTGGTTCGGTTGGCCTTCCAAGATTTTCAGGACGAATCAAAGGTGGTAGTACTGTCGGCCTCACTGGAGTATTTTGATTATCATGTTTGGCTAATGGTTGAGTTTTAAGATCAGTTGGTTGTTTATCTTCCATATCACCTTCTTGTGATTTTGCCTCAGTAGCAGTAGCAGGGGATACTGGTTCAGTAGCAGGTACTGGGTGTTCACCATGTGGTGTACCAGGGCGAACATTAGGTGAAGGACTAATCTGTTGCAGTGGGTCTAATCGAGGAGCACTTGGTGAATCTACTTTATTTGTAGCAGATATTGTAGCAGTAAAAACTTCCGGTGTATTTTGGTTCTTTAATTCACTGTTATCATCTCTTGGTTCCAGTTTTATTACAGTTTTTAATGGGTTAATAAGGGAACTATGCTTGTTCGGTTCATTTACATAATTCAAGCCAGATGAATATGGGAAGGGTGTCATACCAGTTGTGAGGTCTTTTGCATTTCGTATTATTGAATTTTCTTTGGGAATATTAGCAGGGTTGAAAATACTATTCGACACTCCTTCAGTTTTGATATTATGACTAAGCTTTGGATTGTAAATGTGGCTATCTTTGATGAAAAAGTTTGTATTTTCTAAATTCAGGGGCTTATTTGACTGACTTAAGTTATGTCCAGCATAATTGTGTGAGAGTGGATCCTTTTGGAATTCTTCTTTTTGTAAGTTTAATGTATGATCCTCTGTATCAATTTCTTCTTTTATTTTAATCTTTTCAATAACCTCACTAGACATAGGTGTGACTTTAGGTATAATAAGTTCCGTCTTAGGGAACAGCGGCATCGGTCTGGTTTCAATATTTTCCAAATTCCTAGGTATGCTATCTGTTTTTAAATCAAGAATACCTCGGTCTTCACTATCACTGGCTATTTTAAATAAGGAACTTACAGCATCTTTTTCAGTTTTTATGATTGGATCACTAGGAATTTCACTTTTAATCTGCAAGTCAACAGTTTTCATTGGTTCAGGTTCTGTTTCTTTACTTGGCTCAGAACCTTCTTTGTCCGGTTTATTAAAACTAAAATCACAAACTTCTGTTTCAGGTTCAGGATTTTCGGTTTCATCCATCACAGAAAAGCTATCATTTGTTAAACTCTCAGATGGACTTTCAGGTGGCTCTGCAGCTTTCTTTTTCTTTAATTGTACATCTCCATCCATTATTCCTTCTATTTTTGTATCATCTGGAAGACGTTTCTTAACTTTGGACACATCAACTTTTCCATTTGTCACTTTCTTCTTAACTTCTTTATTTACAGGTGATGATAACACTTTTTCTGTTACATTATTATTTGTACTTTGTGTATTTGGTTTAGTAGGCTTTTTACTCTTAGTATCATTATCACTCTCATCTTGACCTTGACCTTGTCCTTTTTTACCATTAGGAGTACTTTGTTCTTTTGATTTGTTTCTTGTTCTCATTCGACTAGGTGAGTCTTCCGGATTATCATTTCTATTACTATCTACTTTTGCCAAATCACCTGCATCCCTAGAATCACTATCGTCTTCTGAATTCTCATCCTCTGTTACAGAACTCATTTCTCCTGCTTCTTTAGGATTAGGCGAGGGTCTAGAACCGTTAGTTTCTGGCACAGTAGGTACTGCCTCTGGAGTTTGTTCTTTTGGAGTCCCTGCTCTAGAATTCCTCGTGTTCCTAACACGTCTTAATGATGCTTGTCTGCGCCTCCTGTGTGGTCTGTTACTACTAGCACCAGGGGTCTTCTTCCACAGATAATAAAATTCAACTAACTCTGCGGTATCTTTATGCGGTAACAAGTCTTTTCGAATCTTAAAAAAGTTTTTACCGAACTGTCGGATACCTTTAACAAATCTTTTTGTCTCTTCCTCAGACCACTTCTTTTCAATTCCTTTTGGAACAGGGCATTTAACAAGAGCTTGAAGTGCTCTACCTGGGTCATAGCCAGAGTCGTGCAAGACATCCAGAGCGTTTATAGTGGTATCATCACGACTTGCAGCTACACAACCATCATCAGGTGATCCCCCATCACACATACCCGCAAATGCAGCCATAGACCTAGCAGCACGTAGGTACATAACAAGATCTCTGTCAGTTGCTTGTGCTGGTAACCATCGCAGCTCTTCGCCGCCTGGACACGCTTCATCAGGTCCTAATGGACCGTTTGTTCGTATATCTGGTAAACATGCATATATATCCTTGTCTTTAATCGGTTGGTTCGGTGGGACTTGAACCTCCGCTTGGTTTTGTGCCATGGTACTCGTTCTAGCTATGAGACAGAATTTCTCACACACATTGTCCAAACATTCGAATGTTTACATATTGTCCACTCAAAACTTTCACATAAACACGTTATAGTTTCGCACAAAACGTATCACTGACGGTTTATAAGGCATTAAGTATGCCAATATACATAATTATTGCTCTTAATGGCCACCATTACACGATGCATTGTGCTTCACTTTGTTGACCCAGTTTTCACAAACGTAGTGGGATATTAATAGTCATATAACGTTAGTAATAATATACTTATCCCAAATACTTATTTTTATACATTCAAATATTATTTTGAATAAAGATATCTACATGCTAGCCTTTTGTTTAGCTTCACCTTTCTTTAGTTCACCATAGACAAAATAATTTCTATAAAATGGCTGCCACGATGAGATTTCCACAAAAAACATTCTTTTTCACGCATATTGTAATAACTTTGCAGTTTCGATATTTGGATATTATAAGTTATATTTATTTTAATAGTTTAAGTTTCAATATTTCATTAATAAAAACTGTGAAAATAAACTTAAAACGTTTTATTTTGTTCTTTGCACTCTATTTACTAAATATTTATCAAAAAATGTTTTCAATTTATTCCGATTGAAAATATGGTAAACGGATTTTTTATAAAGACTTCTTATTTTATCTGTCTAGGTTCATCTATTTATTTAATTCATATATATTTTATTTATTTATATAATCACTATACTTTTCAATTATCCGAAAATAGAGAATTGGTTATATTCTCACTGCCGTAAAAGTAATCGGTTTTTATTTTTCGAAAAGTCTGCTTAGCCTAAATTTATATTCTGTATTTCTCAAACACAATGTTTACAAATAATGACATTTGTCTATGCTCTATGGTAAAATTTACAATTTACGGACAGTAATTTACAGAGCTAAGTTTGTTTAGGACTCATAATCGATTTTCGGTTAAATAACATATTATTTCATAATTTAAAGAAGCGGATGTGATACTTTTCTTCTAAACAAAGGAATGTGAATTGTTACTGATATCTCTATATAAAAATGTCATCCAATGAATCCGACGACGAGCCTCTTTCTGTATTAGCTGCTGCTAAAAAATTAAATACCGAAGATGATGAGGAAGAGACTAAGGAAACTGATGACGATGAACCACTGAAGAAAAAGAAAAAAGAGCCGTTGTCTAGGAAGTTAAGTGTGACGATCAAGATAAATCGGAAATTGCAGCAAGTAGTAACCCCGCCTGTCATCGAAAGACCGCTCGATGTTTGGTTGTATCTCAAAGATTTGAACCCCACTGGACCTTACACTTGTTTGCTATGTGCGGAGTGGTTTATAAACCGGTCAAAAATGGTTATGCACTATGTGCTAAATCATAAAAAAGACTTTTGTGGAATTTGTAGGTAAGTTGTATTCTTTTTATGTATTTCAATCTTTTTTAACCAAGTTCAAAAAGGAAGAGGTTCTATATTGGACTGCATGTATTTTTTTAATATTTATGGAACATCACAGTATTGTGAAGCAAAAACATCACTTGTTTGATCTTTTAGTAAATAATGGATCACCATTTTTGTTTAAAATGAAAAAGTAGATACAATAAATTTTCTAACCTTTTTGGTTCTTTGTGAGTTGCTATATATTATTTTTCTAATATCTCATATTTCAATTCAATTCAATTCTTTTTGTTTCACAACTTATTTAGCCAATGTCAAGTCTAAAATACCTCCTACTTAAATGACATTAATATTAATGTAAAATTTTCGTAAATATGTTGGGAAACTAGGTAAATAAAGATTTATCTATCTTAGGTCCGCTTAATTATTACATATTACATTATTCATTGCAATGTGATAATTTGGCTGTAGTTAGCAGTATTAAAACCACAAAACTAAGTAAAAGTATTTCATGAGATTATTTACCTTTTGTACTCTTCATTGTAAATATTTTTTTGTAGATATTTTGTACCAGACAGACAATCTTGGATAGCACATGAAAGCTTCCATACACCATGGCCATGTTCACAATGTGTGGAAACTTTCCCTAACGAACCAATATTACGCAGTCATCTCAGAAATGTTCATAACCTAGTTCACTGCAGACTTTGCCACTTCCGGGTACCTGCAGATGACCAATATGATACCCATTTATTCCAAAAACATAATGTTACAAACATGGCTAGCAAAGATGAAGAAACACTTTGGGAAATAGAGAGTGAGGGTGCACAAAAATTCACCTGCTTGCTATGTGCCAAAGTAGATATTGCTCTTCCTACATTTTTTAATCACTTTATGGGATTCCATCATTTTACATTAAAGTGTGTGACAGGCCTTGTTTCTGGTAAAGATCCACCATTTTTAGTTACTGGTGCTGAGCTCAGTACAAAGTTTATAGATGAACAACTAAGAGGCAATATAGCACGTTTTGGATATGTTGATATACAACGAAACACATTGCAACCAGGTAATGAGAGTAGTCTAGAAGTTAGAAATGAATCCATGGCATTTATAAAAGAGGAGCCCCCAGAGGCAAGTGAAGAAGAAACTGAAGAAGTAGAGAAACCTGAAGAAAACAATAAAGAAACTGAATCAAGTAATGTTACATTTGTAAAAATTGACTATAAAGGCATGGAGGACTTTGATATTACACTAACAGAAATTGTCATACTGGAACAAAGTTATGTTGATTATGTAAATAATTATTTACAAGATCTTGACTCAAATATAGTTCCAGAAAACTGTAATGTGAACTATGTGCACATGAAGCCGGAGCTTTTAGTTGGTTTATTATGCGCATTGTGCTCAGTGAAGTATGACACTGTAACTGCTTTCATAGCACACATCAATAAAATGCATAATATAAAAATTGTACCCCAGTTCACTTGTAGAGTCTGTGCTACAACATTTGACACTCAGGCGGAGCTCAAAACCCATATAGCAGAAGAACTGGGTGATTTTGAGGATTTATGGATTTGTCAGTTTTGTGACAAAGAGTTTGATAATAGAGAAGCAACAAGAAAACACTTGACAGAGCATTGGAGTTCATTGGATTATGATAATTGTTTCAGTCCCCATTTAGGATTCAAATGTAAATTTTGCCCAAGTTTATTTTGGAATGAAACAGATAGGGAACATCATCAAGTAAAAATTCATATGACCAAGTATATAGATCAGTTTTACAAGTGCCATGTTTGCTTGCAGATATATAGCGATAAGGTATGTATATTATAATGAAACCCTAATTCTTTTTCGTAAATCGACAAAGCCTAAGTTACCCACTGTAACATCAGCTATCTGCGTGTGATAGTCCCGTCAAAATCTGTCCAGCTTTTCCAGACATTACTCGGAAACAGACATACAGACAGACAAAAAGGGTAAAAAATGTGATTTTAGTATATGTACCGTGTATACATACATAATATGCATTTAGTTAATATAAGTTATTTTAATATTACAAATAGACACTCAAATTTTATATATGTGTATGATATGATAACGATGAATAGTGTAAATGAATCTTATGATTGTTATTTAGTATGACTTCTTATTTAAAATTATTTGTGCAACACATTTTGTATTGAAATTTAACAACCTTAAATCGATTTAATTACAGATTAACTAACACTCCACCTTCCTTTCCTACCTCTCGGTATACAGGGCGAAACGATAGGAAAGGCACGCGGTATTTGCAATAACACGTGCACCTTTGTTCTCCCTACAAACTTTTATAAATGTCCACCAATGTATCATTATTCTCCCTCTTCTGGGGCTAGACGACCCACGATCGACGACGATTCGGTTACAATCTTTATTGACTACACAAAACCAGTACTGTGTAAAAGATTGCGGCCCGTCTTTACAAAATGGTACCTCAGTCTTTTCTAATATTTAGCCATATTGTAAATGTGTGTTATGCTATGAGTGTACAAAATTCAGCAAGGACGCAAAGTTACTTGGTCTTCGTGGAAAATTGGACCATTAACTGATCAAACTATTTTGTCCAACATTACTTTTCGGGAGTCATTGTACAAATCACATTCCCACAGGGCATAATCAAAAAATTTTTGATCCGTCCGAGTCCGACTGCTGAGTGCGTCAGTGTCAGCCTATGCAGACATTCGCAGAATCAGCCATTTCCTGTTAAAATCTGCGATACAACATAGTCAGTTACAGTTCATTACAGATTAAAAAAGATCTGAGCAGATTAAGAAAATTTGTTATATTTTCAGGTATGGTTTGTTCATCATTACTTTGAGAAGCATTTTGTTCAAGGCCAAAAATACTCCTATTTATTAAAATGTTGTATTTGCTGCATAGTCCTTACTGATTTTGATGAAATGAGAAGCCATTTTAAAGAAAATCATCCAGATGCAAAAAAGTTATATTGTTCTTACGACACTTGTAAATATAAACCTCTCAGTCAGCGCAAGTCATTAAAATTGCATGTAAAGGTAAGTAAAATTAATTTAATAAACATAGTGTTTTTATCCATTAACTGCCAATCACAATATTGAATCTTCGATCGATAGATCTTGGCAATGTGAGATAGAGACCAATCTTTCGATTGATAATCCATATATTTGCAATCTAAAGATTGATTGTTGAAACAGTTTATATAACCATCAGATTGAAATTTTAATTGAAGATCGGCAAAATAGCATTGATATTGCTTATTGGGATTCCCCATTAGTAGATTTACTAATATTCTAGGTTGGAGATATATTTTGATAACTTAAATCTGTGGTGGGCAAACATTCTTAAAGGGAAGCTGGAAAGTTTAAGAAATTTATGATGAGGGCTAGAATTATAAGAAGAATGTATTTTGTGTTTCCAGTTTTAATCGTAATAAAAAAATGTTGTATTACAATATTTTACTCATTATCATTATTTCATCACCTTTTATTCATAATCACATAATCATCACATCCAATTTAGTATATGTACTGCCGAAGCGAGTACATCGGCCTATTGCAGTTCACTGCTGGACATAGACAGAGTATGCCACAGGACATAATCTCTCGCTTTTACTGTCTAGTCACTGCTGTCCTCTTTGAATCATCGGTCAACCTGGCATAAATCAATGAATGCCGGCTGCATGCAAGAAGAAGCATCGCATTATCAGTTCTTCAAGGATTATTATGTATGAGATATTGTTACATTGGTTTGATAACATTAGTGTTAAGTAGGTAAAAAATGATATTACATATTTTATTTGCCAAAGAATGGAGTGTCTTATCCCTTTTAAGTGGTTATTTTTGCAGTTGTTTTTTTATAATAATGGCTCATTTTATAAATTACAGACGATTCACAGCCAAGTTCAAACTAAAGCTGAGAAGCCAGTGAGTTGTAACATATGTGGTCGTGAGTTTGCAAGTTCCCGTGCATGCACAGCACATATGTCACAAGTGCACGGACCTGGAAAGTTTAAATGCAAGCTTTGCAGAGAAGTTCTTAACACTCTGGATGAAAGGTACACAAATTGTAGATAATCTGCTCTCAGTTTTAAAACAATTTCTTATAATCTCTACATAATATAAAACAAAGTCGCTTTCTGTCTGTTCCTATGTATGCTTAGATCTTTAAAACTACACAATGGATTTTGATGAGATTTTTTTAGATAGATAGAGGGACTAATAATTTTAGAGGTTTCTAATGCAATGTCTGTGAGATACATTCTTTTTGCACCCTTGCAAAGCTGGGGCGGGTTGCTAGTATTCATAATAAAATAGAGAAACCGATTGGTTGAAAATAATACTCTTTATATTGCCTCAGCAATGGAAAACTTCATTTATTATCATGTTTCTGTATATTTACATACAGTAATAATTGTGTTGAAGAGCATTCATATTTTCTCATAGTTTTCCTTGGGGCCAGTACGTTTTGGTCACACCAATGGGAAATGCCACACCCACATATTAATGTGGTTATGGGATGTACAAAGCTAGCTTGTTTTTCTGCACCATACCAATAAATAAAATTTGAGTGTGCATGTATGTAATGTGCATTTAGTAAAAAGCGGTTGGACATGATGCGTATATCAAAATAATTTTATTTATAATTTTTGTCTGTCCGTCTAGTCTCTGGAACGGCTGGGACTTTCACTGATGTAATAACTTAGGCTGTAATGTAACTTAGGCTACTTTTATTTTCGAAAAAGTATTAGGGTTCCATAAAAAAAAAAAAAAAATTAAATATTATTAAAGATACACGCACACGAAGCCGCGAGGTTCAGCTAGGAAGAAATAAGAAAACAGTCCTTGTGAGATTAAGTGTGTGGATGTGATTTGTATTTTATTATTATTTTCCAGAAAACTTCACTATCTCCTTTGTCATCCCGGAAGACATCCATTTGAGTGTTCTGAATGTGGCAAATCCTTCCAGTACAAGTCGTCTCTGTACATGCACAGACAAGAACACATGCCTAATAGACAGAGCTACACTTGCACTTACTGTGGCAAGATATTTGCGGTAAGGATATATTTTTACCCACTATTCAGCAATGAGAGAAGTTATTAAATCGAATCTCAAATCGGCATACTGGAGTATACAAGAGCAGATAGGCGAGAATTTTAAGCAAAACTATATAATCGCCTCTGGTCGAGTGGTGTCGGTGTGACTTTGACGCGATAGGTCCCAGGTTCGATTCCCGGGTCGGGCAACGTGTTCTAATTTTTCAGTTTTTCTGGAAAACGATTGTTGCCTGGGATTGGATTTGTGCCCGATTGGCGACGGACTTGCCACCTGTCACATCATGGGACCTAATATCGTCGGC
>DVZN01000039.1:0-21213 GCA_018237365.1 Caria ino melicerta
TACCTAATTATTTTTGATTGTTACATTTAGTTTATGTTAGATATAAGGTGTGAAATCATGTAAGTTATTTAATTTCTCTGATTTGTAAGATTGGTATTATTTTTATAAAATTGTTAAAATATTGTAGGGTGTTTGTAAATTTCTTTTTTTTTATCTTTCTCCTGTTTCGATTCCTAAAATCAGAAGTGGGATAAAGAATCTAGCGCCTATTATTTCATTTTTGATTACCTACCAATCTTATTTATCATTTATTCATTCATAGCTTTTTGTGTGTTCGTTTAGTCGTGAAGTATTTTTTTTCCCCCTTTCTTTTTGTCGCGGTATTTTGAAGTATCACAAGTAAAATGCCACGCGGCAATAAGAAATCACGACACCGATCTCGTAGTAGCTCTCGAAATAGAAGTGAACGCAGAAAATCTCGAGACGCACGGTCACGTTCACGTCGGCGCGACGATTTGTCCACCCGGTCACGATATGGTTCACGATGCCGTCGTCGTTCACGTTCACGTGAGCGTCGTTCCCGTAGTCACAGTTTTCAATCACGTCTGAATTTGCCCGTCCAACCACATACCCATTCCGATGTGGCCAGTGAGGGCAGTGTCCAGAGCACATTAAATACCATCTTACGAAGGTTAGATGCAATAGAAAATAATGAATCGCACACCCTTACGATCCCGGATACTAGCAAAGGCATAGCTGGACAGGCAAGTGATCATTCGATTACGGACTGCCATCGTAATCGCTTCACCGTTAGAAGCGACAATTACCCCGTTAACACTGATAATACGCGTTCGTCCGAACTTTTGTCACCTACCGTAGTTCGGAGTAGTGCTCCGCATCGAGTGTGTGTAGATAGGGAATGTTCTGCAACTCAGAACATATCCGTTAACCAGCGTGAGCCATGTACAGCCGATCTAATAGAGGTTCTTAGAAATCTACAGCCAGTTAAATCCAGTAATTATTTCATTTCAAATTTTGATCCCGCAATAAACAGTATAGATGCCTGGTGCGAGGAGGTGGACAGGGCTCGCGTTGTTAACGGTTGGTCTGACTGCGAGTGTTTATCGCGGGCAGCTACCTGTTTAAAAGGAGACGCGCGTGTGTGGTTATCGGAATGGGTCACAAATGATCGGACTTGGTCGAATTTCAAACAGGAATTTAAGCCTCTTTGTCCACAACGGCTAGATTATGCTAACATCCTTTACGATATCATGAACACTACTAGTGACAAATACGCGACGTACGCAGACTATGCTAGGCGGTCTTTATTACGACTACGGGTAGTTCAAGGCCTGAGTGACGAACTCCGTACTCTCATAGTCATACGCGGTATCGATAACGCCCAGATTCGCGCTGCAGCTGCAAACGCGAACCTTACGGCGGATGACTTAGTTTCATTTTTATCAATTTATGTGAAAAGTGTGAAAGGGAAACAAGAGACCCGCGTGAACAATAGCCAACCCATTAGGCATCCTTTTCAAATTCGACCAAAACGATCAGATATAAAATGCTTTTCGTGCGGTTTACGAGGACATCTCGGGCGTAATTGTAAACGGGCAAACTTAGTTACCAGTCTTGAACGATCCCAAAACCAGACACACGTTACTTGTTCATTTTGTAAGAAACCTGGCCACGTTGAAAGTAATTGTTTTGCTAAAAATAGGTCAGATAATAGTACTCGTAAAACGCGAAACATAAATCTATGCAAAAGCTACCGTGGACCTCACTCTAAAGACGCAATGACCGCGGTTGTTGAAGGCGTGCCGATGGATGTACTCATAGACAGTGGTGCTCTTAATGTTTCATTAATATCCTCTGACGTTTTACGCTACCTGTCTTGCCAACCAAAACCAACTCATTGTGTTCTAAAAGGAATTAGCAGTCATGAAATTGTAGCTACTTCTTTCGTGACCGTTACACTCGAACTTGACGAGATCTCATTAGAAGCTGACTTAGTAATAGTGCCGTCGACTTGCATGAATACATCCATCATTATTGGCACTGACATACTAAATAGGGACGGGGTGGTTTATATACGAACAAAAGATAGGCAATACATTTCGCGTTCGCAACCAAGTAAGGATGCTTACCAAGTGTGCTGTCCTCAACCACTCGCTATAGATACGCAACTCAGTGGCAGCGATTATGAATCCTTGTTAGAAGTGATAAACAAATATTCAGATTTTTTCATCTCCGGTACAGCAACCACTACCGTTAAGACTGGTGAAATGAACATTAAATTAACTAGCTCCGATCCGATTGCTTATCGCCCCTATAAACTCTCCCATCAAGAAAAATTGAAAGTTAGGGAAATAATAAAAGATCTACTGGACAAGGGCATCATAAGAGAATCTCAATCAGAATATGCCAGTCCCATAATCCTAGTTAAAAAGAAAGATGGGTCAGATCGTATGTGTGTCGATTTTCGCGCCCTTAATAGAATAACTGTTCGAGATAGATACCCACTCCCTTTAATAGACGACCATATAGATAGGTTAGGCGGTTATAAATACTTCAGCAGCCTTGACATGGCAACCGGGTTCCATCAAATTATGATTAGCAGGAACTGCACGCATTATACGGGATTCGTCACCCCGGAGGGACATTATGAATTTCTCAAGATGCCGTTCGGTCTAACAAATTCACCAATAGTTTACCAGCGTATAATCAATAAAACACTACGGAACCTCCTAGATGCAGGGAAAGTCCTAGTCTATATCGATGACGTGCTCCTCATGAGCTCCTCCATACATGAGGGAATAGCCCTGCTTCGGGAAGTTTTGCATATTTTAACTACAGCCGGTTTCTCGATAAACTTAAAGAAATGTTCGTTTCTCAAAACCGAAATTGAGTATTTAGGTCGCGTAATTAGCAAGGGTCAGGTAAGACCGAGCCCTCGAAAGGTTGAAGCGCTTACTAAATCCGCCATTCCGCAAAACGTTAAACAGGTTAGGCAATTCTTGGGTCTTGCGGGATATTTCCGCAAATACATTAAAGATTACGCTACCAAAACGGCATGCTTATCATATCTAACAAAAAGGGGCATAAAATTTAACTGGGGTCCCGAACAAGAAAGTGCGCGCAAAGAAATTATTAACGTACTAACGAATGTACCCGTTCTGGCTATTTTCGACCCAAGTTACTTAACAGAGGTACATACTGACGCAAGTAGTGCTGGATATGGCGCTATTCTGTTACAAATTCACACGGACGGTAGTAGACACGTGGTCGAATATTTTAGTAAAGTTACTCAAAACGCTGAAGTCAGGTATCATTCCTACGAACTGGAAACCCTAGCAGTCGTCAAGGCCTTACAGCACTTCCGGCACTACCTCATCGGACTACAGTTTAAACTAGTTACCGATTGCAATGCCCTAAAATCAACAGAAAGAAAAAAGGATTTACTACCACGCGTGGCTCGTTGGTGGTTATACTTACAAGATTTCCAGTTTTCAATTGAATACAGGCAAGGTAGCAGAATGCCACACGTAGACTACTTAAGTCGCAATCCAGTGCACGTCAACCAGATATCACGACCACGAAACTGGGCACAAATCGCTCAGTCTGCTGATGATGAGACTCAGGATCTCATTATACAACTTCAGGAAGGAAAACTTGATGCTGGTCGGTATACAATCCGTAATGGGTTGCTTTGCTATAAGCACAGTCCGGTAGGTGAAGAATCAAAGTTCCTATGTTATATCCCAAAAGGTCATAGATTAAGTCTTCTAAGGCTGTTTCACGATGAGCACCAACACATAAATGCCGAAAAAACCCTTGACCTAATACAGAAGCATTTCTGGTTCCCAAGTATGAGACAATTTGTCAATAAATACATAGGTCACTGTTTAGTGTGCATCTCAAAAAAGCGAGTACCCCGCCAACCGTTACAAAACATTATTTCATGGCAAAAGCCATCGCAGCCTTTCGATACAATTCACATCGACGCTTTAGGTCCCTTGCCACCATCTAACGGAAATAAATTTGTACTTATCATAGTAGACGCTTTCACAAAGTACTGTCTACTCTATGCAATTCAACGGCAGGATTCTTCAGAGCTAAAACAGTGTTTAGTCAATGCCGTTTCTCTCTTTGGTTCACCTCGTATATTGGTTACCGATAGAGGTCGGATGTTCGAGTCGGGTGAATTCGTTGGTTGGGTTCGAGAACTGGGAGCTGACATACACTACGTCACACCTGAAATGCACCATGCAAATGGGCAGGTTGAGAGGTATGTACGCACGCTTCTTAATATGTTGCGCATTGAGGTCAGTGTTAACTCTAAGTGGTCCGATACTCTTTGGAGACTTCAATTAATACTGAACGTAACACGCCAGAAGACTACACAAACATCACCACTAAGCTTATTGGTGGGAGTAGACGGTTTAACGCCTCTTATTCGTTCAGCAGTTCGTGACCTAGCAATTGAAAGTGCTAGACCAGACCGAGAGGCATGGCGAGAGCTCTGCAGGTCAAGAGCTTCTGAGCTACTAGAAGAGAACCGAAGAAAGCAGGACGAGTATGTTAATCAAAGTAGACGCTCTCCTAGACAATATAAGGTCAATGACCTTGCCTTCGTCATTAAATATTCTCAGTCCGCAGGTAAACTCGATCCCGGCATGCGGGGGCCATACAAAGTGACAAAGGTATTGCCCGGTGGCCGTTACGAGTTAAAACTACTGGCTGGTGGGTACGGGAAGACAACACAAGCTGCCGCGCAATACATGGTGCCGTGGAAGGGTGAATGGTGTCCTGAGACGTGTTTATCGTTCTTTGATAGTAAGTATTAAAATACAGCACGCAAGTCGTGCAGGGTGTTTGTTGCCCTCCAATCATGTGTCGTCAAAAATCCGAATTAGCGTGTGTCGCACCACAAACGTGTGTCGTCTGTGGTTCGGATGAAACTTATTACTTTTCTAGCGTGTGTCGTTAGAAATCCGAAATAGCGTGTGTCGCACCACAAACGTGTGTCGTCTGTGGTTCGGATGAAACTTATTATTTTTCTAGCGTGAGACGCTAAAAATCCGAAATAGCGTGTGTCGCACCACTAGCCCATTTTGGTTGTGGTTCGGATGGCGTAGGTCGCCGTTAACGTAAAATGTATTCAATCTTTAAAATTAAAATTCACTGCTACATTGAACTGAGACTCAATTCTAGCTCAGACATGGTCTCATGGTAATGGACCAGTATTTCTCACATTATTGAACTAAGCTGCTTTGCCCAAACAGCTCGATCGCAAGCGCTTAAGTAATCAAATGTTGCTATTATTGTTAGGTGCTTGTGCACTGAATAGATTGCATAAGCAGTCGCAGCGATTGTGTGGCGTGCAAAAGGCGCCTTGTATGTCGTACATTCGTTGTGATACCTTATGTAATCTGGTACCACACAAGAAAGTGAAATTCAAAATTGTTGTTTTACAGACCAGGAAGATGAGGACCCAAACGAGAACTTACCACCTCCTATGGCCGGACCAAGTCAAGCACCGTCAATGCCGTTGCTTGACTCTGATGACACCAACGACACCATAGCTTTGGCGTCAGAGCCCCAAGGACATCAGCCAGTTGTCGTCGAGGACGACTCCACGTCAGGAGAGGCCGTATAAGAGATGGGACTGAGGAGTCACTATAAATGGCCCGACGCGCCCACTGGGCGGCCATTTGCATTTCGATACTCACTCGGTGCGGAGTTGTAATCGCGGGCGGCATTTCGATTGATAGTTTATTCTCGTCAAATTTCAATGTTAATCGTTACCTAATTATTTTTGATTGTTACATTTAGTTTATGTTAGATATAAGGTGTGAAATCATGTAAGTTATTTAATTTCTCTGATTTGTAAGATTGGTATTATTTATATAAAATTGTTAAAATATTGTAGGGTGTTTGTAAATTTCTTTTTTTTATCTTTCTCCTGTTTCGATTCCTAAAAATATATATAAGTTTTTGATGTGGACCACCCTTTTCACTTTAATAAATTAGATACAGCCTATCGAATACAAAATTTCATACAAACGAGTCATGTCATATCTCCAAATCGACCTTATAACAACTCACACTGAGACACACAAGAATTTTATATACATTATACCTTCATAATATTGTATTTATTGTAAATTTTACAAAAAAAAAAACTCGTATACGGATGCTTTAAGACGAAAGTTGAAATAATTTGTTTCTAATTTAAGAGCATTAGCGCGGTTTAGTATTGCGGGAACTGTTAGAAGCCCGTCAACTCCGGCCTAAATCTGTTTTGACAAACCAACCGTGAAGCCAACTTCGTAAAATATTAACTAATGCTGTTGACTCTAACTTTAGGGACCCGCAGTAAAATGATTTATTAACACATAGCTAACATTTCATATCATACAAAAAGGCATAATTTTTCTATGAGATATTTTGATATAATTCAAGTTCTAAAAGATTGGTACACCTAGTTGAATATACTAGTAGTTTTGTTGGTTTCACTTTCGCTAGTAATCGTAATTTCTGGTAAAGTGCTACTTTACCCAGAAATAACGTGCATTAATCAAGTTATTTCTGGATTAAGAAGCACTCTAGTGTGAAAATAATTTCCTAAATCTGTTCATTACTTTTGAGGGTTATACATGATGAAAAATCTGAAATTATTAAAGTTTTCTTTCATATACCTAATAGAAACATAAAGTTTTCTGTAAAACAAGAATATTTTTAACATATTTAATTATTTAGACGCGATACTCATAATTATATTTTATTTTATTTGTTGATATTTCGGTCTAGTTACATAGACCGTGGTCACGACGAGACTGCCGCGGTACGTGATATTACGTGACGATATTTAAAATCATAATAATGTTTTTAGTTTTAAATATTAGTAACAAACGAATGTATATATAAGTCACATACTCCAATATATTTTATTTTAAAAGAAACTCGTTTTTATGACCAAGTTTAGTATAAGTTGTGTCAAAAGCAAAAATAAAATTAATATAAAGTAATTATTATACGTTTGCTTACCATATATGTATGTATGTTCAAATGAAAACAATGACACGTAAAACAGTACAAGTGTTTTTATTTGAAAATATGAATATGTGGAAATTTTACCAAGCGCCGACGATGAACAATGTAAAATATGTGTGTATTTAGTTTTTATAGTAATCAAAAATATTTTCACTCATTAGTGCATGGAAATTATTTATTAATATTTTTTATTCAGTACAAATTCAATGCCTGCAATCTTATTAAAAATATTTATGCTTTTATGATGGCAATTTTAGCGCTTACAAGTAAGTGTTCTTTTCCCTTTTCACCAGAATCCATACATAATTCACTCGCAAACAAGATATTCTATCACAAATAAAGGAAAATTGAAAAGCTCAAATTCGTTAAGTTTTATTTATTATTTTTTTAGCGCGACGGAACCCTCTACGCGCGAGTTTGGTTGGCACTTATCCGTTTTTTTAATTTTATTACCTTCAACGTACTGAAGTTTCTAACGTTTATAGATTCTAAAATGTTGCTCGTTTCTTCCTGTAAGTACTTAACACGCTGGAATGACCAAAAACCGAGCAAAAATAAAATCTGAATTGCAGATATTTTTTATGTTTTGCGTATAATTTACAGTGGTTTTTAATACTTTACATTTCAAAAGTTTTCAAATGTTTTTAGACTAAATGCTGCACTTCTTACGTCTACCCAACGTGCTCAAGTGGGCTGAATATTTTCTAAATACACTTTTGAATTACACCGATGAGTAATTTTTAAATTATTTTATTGCAATGTGAGTTTAATATTTGTAGAGGGTAATTAACTCATAAAATTTCGTTACAAGGTTTTTTGATTAACTTTGTCTACGTAACATAATTGGCCATTAGTAGGTTTAATACACTTAAATATTAACATGCTACTATAAAAAAGTAAAATATTGTAATTGTTTATGGATTTTGATAGAATTTGTAACATATAGACATTCTTGACCATATAGGTATGTGCAAAAAAAATACAAATATCGGTCCTACAGAGTAGACTGTAGAGTATAGAGGCTGTTGCCCGTGATTCCGTCTGGGTGTGTCTTTAAAAAGTTTACATGCATCTTTTATCGCGAAACTCAAATAATTTTTCCAAAACAAATTTAGCTTAAATTACTCTCAGTAATATCAGTTATCTATCAGTAAAAGTTCCGTCAAATTCAGTCCAACCGTTTCGGGTTTACCTGTAATAAAATAAATAAAGTCCTAATAATCTGATTAACTTGTAAATTCAGTGCAAAATATTTAAAATAATTTGTTTTAAAATGCTTTCTTCTGTGTACAAAAGTTTGAGATAATTGATCCATAAGTTCGTCGTCGTCGTCGACACTTAGTGAAACTGCATTGTTATAATTAAAAAGTCACTTGTACACTCAAGTACACATGTCACTTGTAAAAATACTGTGAAAGTGTATAAGTGACTTTTTAATCATAATTTGAAATAATTTTTGACGAGTAAGCATTGTAGACTTTTACTTGATTTTTCAGTCTATAGGCATAAATAATATGTAACAGTATGTAAAACTGGTCAATTTGTTCCGATGTAACATGGCTAATCTTTTTATTATATCATGTGTTATCTCCGCATTCCTCGTCGGGATTAAGGAAAGACAGCTCCTCTCTTGAACGTACGATGAAAATCTAAACACATGTTGTTTTATTATCACAACTGCATGTGATTACCGCCACTGTTTCTGGGTATTTACCGCATAAAAAATGCCATATGTTGTAAACTCACAAAATTAATGGACTTAACGCTACCGAAAAAATGTTATTGTAAGAAGACATGTGATTATCTCTGTAAATGTATTAACTGTCATGGTGTAAATAAATAATCATTTTGTGGTCTGTGGTCTGCCGAACACCTTACGTCATAAAACTGTAGTGTTAATTCTGCTGGTACAAACTAGACAAAACTTAAACTAAAGAAATTTAAAAAAAAAATATCGTCACACCCATTATCCTCCAAAGGGTTGGAAGAGGTACATAATAGTACACACAGGATTAGCCAACGATATTAAGTCCTATGATGTCACATCGCCATATCGGGCACAAACCCAATATCAGGCAAGCTTTTGTCAGACTGTTGACTTTGACTGGAACTTTGAGTTGACTGGAAGACTCCATTTAACAATTAAAAGTTCAATAAGTAAAGCAGTATAAATGTATTTAATAGTGTCAGTGATTGACGAGTAATTTACTCAACAGTGATTTCGAAATCATTGGTGAATGTTTAAAAATAGCCCCCCTGCATCAAATATCATCTCTAATTATTTTAAGGGATGCGCACGAATACATTATTATTTTATTTGCCGATATTTCGGTCCTGTTTGGTCCGGATCCCCTATGTAGACTATCTGCATTTCCTCCGAGTTGGTTCATTTTCCCATGTAAACGATGCGCCTTCCTGCCAGGTCACTCTTATGAGGTGAGCATCAACAAGACTATGTTAGATGGTAGGGTGCTATATATTGGCCGGTCAGGTGACTACCGCCTTACCTTAGATAAAATATACACCCAGATACTGTGTAGTTTTACTATCACAAACACAATAATCTTTAACTGGGTGGTAGAGCTTCGCGTTAGCTCGCCCAGAATTATACTACCGCTCTACCTGTTCCTACTGTCATAACATCGTGCTTTGCTGCTAAATTGTTCCGGTGTGAGGGCCAAGTAGCAATTAAACTAACTTTGGCCCAAGTTTAACATCTCGATCGTAGGAGAGCAACGCGTTATGAACAGCACGTGTTTTTACCATCTGGGAATTCAGTTACTTCCTTCAAATATTATAAATTTGAAATTTTCAATATTTATAACCAAAAATGATTACAACCTTTTTTCAGGCAAATAAAACATTTAATCTTTTAAAAAAAAACCAATAATGTCTTTGCAACCAACGGTTTACGAACAAAAATAGCGTTTTTCGTAATAACTACAATATAATTAAATCATAAATTATATTTAAGAAACACGCGCCGCCTAAAGAAAATTAAGCCTGTAAGAAACTTATTAATATGAAGGTAGAACTTAGCCTTTTGGCTGTGAGTTTACAGCGAATTACCCCTAATGCTATTTTCACATAAAGGGTATTATAATTTTCATAATTGCGTTTAGTGTCAGAAGCTCGCTGAATGGCGGCACTTCCGGAATGCGCCCGCGCGCCGCCGGCTGCGGAACTTCAATTTCCGGCTTAAAGCTGATTTGCTCTTTACGCCAGTAACTCAATTTTTCTTCTTCCAAGTTTCACCTGTTAAGTAATCTAATAAAATTTAAAGTATAAAAGTGAAAAACTTTTCTTCAATCTGATTTAGAGCTCGCGAGATTTATTTTTGTATAAAGTAAGAGATCACGACGAATTCATCCGGCCATGGCTCGGCGTCTACTAAACTGATTTTGATAACATTTCCTGTGTTAATCCTGGATAATTTTGGTATTCAAGAGTGCAAGAATTTTAAAACTCTCATATATTTCAAAACCTTGCCTTCGAATGCAATTAAATGTTGGCAAAGAACCCCGACGAACCCCTCTGGTACTGAAGGGATAATTTCTGAATATAAATTAACTTCCACTTCAAAAAGATAATAATACATACATTCATACATACATATCTTCAAATCATGTCCCTTACGGGGTAGAAAGAGCGAGTTCCAAATGTCACGACTACTACAAAATTGCCCAGCCTCTTACACGGCGGTTTCGAAGACTTTTGACCCCACCCTCGGATAATACACGGCCGATTTGATCGTGGAATATAATAATAAGATAATATTAGCAGCAGCTACTATAATTTAAAATATGTATTGGTTAATATGTATTGGTTAAAACTAATATTTTAAAATTGTTATACTGGTCACGTGACGATTTTGGGTTAAGTATAACACAGATTGAATTCAAAAATATAATAATGTGGGTTGACCCTTTATCTTTAGATCGCCAACCAGCTACCACAGCCGGGCATGGCGTGATGGCCCAGCTATCCATTAGATTTAATGACGGTTTCCTATCATTATATTTACCCTCCATTTTTTATAATTAATGAAAGTAATTTACATATTTCGCTTACGCAATAACTTAAATAAAACCTTTTTTTGTGCAATCATACTTTACAGGAAACTGTTGCAAATTTCCTCTTTAGAAAGGGCTCCTTTGAATAATAGATAAATTAATATCGGTTTATTTTATCACTGTCATAAATTTTAACTATATTGTAAAGTTTGGCCATGAATCGGCTAATTTAGTATCCACCGCCACATCTATTCCTGCTTTCCTAACGTTAATGATCGCGATTGTCGAGTACTTCTTAAGAGGATAGAGCACCCTCTAAGTTTATTTATATTCCGACTTGGCATCCCGAGCCCCATTAACATCTTTGAGAAGTAACCTGGCACATTTTTTTGACATCAGGAAAATCTGCTTTTTTTTTAAACACTAATACTAAAAATAATATCGCAAATACCGCATCAACCGTCAGTTCAGTCAAGCGTCAAATTGATGCTTTCGAGCAAAAAATAGAAATATTTGGTAAAGTTGTGTCGCTGTTTTGTGGCTGTGGTCTAATAGGAAAACTACCCTCCAGATGGAATACGAAAATATCTAACACTATCATTATGGCGGCAAGAATAAGAAAAGCAGTGGATCCATACGCTCATTCTACCACCAGTGGTCCGTGAGGTAGGGACCGATTCAACCCATGTATACCTACGATGTGCCTGGCCTATTTTACACAAGAAATCCGGACCAACATGAGAAATAAAGTAAAAGCTGCCTTCAGACTCCGAAAATGCTATCATTTTAGCCACATGTGTCATTTGTTACTGGTATAGTACGGATTGTAACGTTTGCCAGCTTCCAACTTTAATCACTTTTTTAATTACTCGTACTTAATGTAGATTTGTATTAAAATAAAAAGTCGACATACCACTCGAAAAACTTCAAACGGATGAAACATTACAATGTGTACTAAAGGTCTGCGCTGCCTATAAAGCCTATTCAATAAAACCCCACTTGAAGAGACGTGTGAAATAAAATTTTTATATCCCTACTCCGAATGGAAAGGCTGACAACAAAGGATTTATACGGCGATCTCATGCCTTTTTTACACGATTGACTAGCTCATAATATTATATATCTTTTTTAGAGAACGAAGCAGATAAGTTAATCAAAGCTCATTAAAAGGTAAGGGATTTAAATCTTTGAAAAAGGTATGATATATTATTGAAGGGAACTAAAGTGTTGTATGGACAATTGACAAAAAAGTTTTCAAGTTATCAATTGACTAACGCACTATTTTGTCCGTGTAAACTTATCAGGTTGCAAATAAAAGTTATGTTTATCATTATATACTATTTGTGTATATATATATATAATATATATATAGAATGCAATAGAGACATTTCTATTCATAAAGGTTTCCGTTGCCGAAATAATCAAAATGAACCCCTTTTTTTTAAATAACTCTTTCACATACTCTATAATATGTACACATTATTGTATAGAGCCTTATGGGCCGTCACGCCCGGGAACGTACCACTCTCTCACATATAACCAGCGTGAAGTAGTAGCTTGCTGCTGCGTTTCGTCTGGTTTGTGAAAGTCCCGGAGGCCCACTTTTCTTCCTTCCCCATCAGGGGCGGGTTTTTAAAAAGTTGGCAACGCAATAGTAATGCCCCTGGTAATGCAGTTGTTCGAGGGCGCTAGTGTTCACTTACATCAGGTGACCTACCTGCTCGCTTGCTATTAAAAATGTGGCAAAGATCTTTATAAATAAATAGTGTTCTAAGAAACTTTTAAGTATAAACTTCAACAAAAGTGTAGTCGTCTTTTTCTAAACATTTAGAGTTAGGCCCTCTATTGTAATAGAGACATAAAATAGCTTTTGTGTCAGCCCCTTAAAATAACATTTATTCTTTTTATTACTAATGAAGTTTTTTTATAATATTGAAAGGCAAAAATTTACAGATTCATTGATGGTGAGTAATACATATCGATTTTAAACAGCAAATATGTTAATAATGCGTTGTGAGCTTTACTTTACGAGGCTTTAGGTACATATGAGGCTAATATGTACCTAAAAAGCCTCGTAAAAAGTAAATTTACCATTTGCCTTACCTTCCAATATTATTAAAAATCATATGTTCCCTGATAAGGAGACAGATAGTCGATGTTACACATAGAACAATATACTAACGCGATACAATATAACTTAAATTTATAAAATCCTACATCTAACAGGATTAAAGAATCCAGATGGGAATGTAGGATATTTTTAAAACAAAATTCTTATATGAGTGAGCATTATTTCATATCTAAAATGATATGTCATTTGATTGTCGTGTCGTGGGAAATCAAGAAAAATCTTTATGAGATATGAATAGATACAAACAAATGAATATGCTCAAATTACGCTTGGATGGCTGCAGTCGTCGAACCCTTTTGACATACGATAAAAATATATGTTGTTTTTTTTCATATTCAATTCATGTTAATGTATTGTGCAAAAATTGTGAAAAAATATGAATTATTTCTTGCTATCATTTGTGTTGACATGCTCGTATCTTCGAACACCAATTCTGTCAAAAATATTATAATATTCGTTTCGTATTGAGTACCTTACTTATGCTATGTATTACAAAAACGTACTATTTATTTTTTCAGTGAAACGCGGAGAAATATCTACTTAAATATTGTACTTATATATTTGTATTTAAAATTATATAAAACTGTAGATTTACCGACGTTCTTACTATAGAAATTGAGACACAATATTGACAAGCACAGAATCTATTCACCACTGTCAACCAGTCAAAAGACATCGGTCTTTGAAAATGAAACAAACATCGACACAGTTATATCTCCGAAAGGAAAGGCAGAGAAATATACCAGTATACACCCACGATTAGCCGTCGGTATTAGGTCACATGACAGGTGGTAAGTCTGTCGTCATAACGGGCACAAACCAAATCCCAGGCAACGTTGTGTTTCCGAAAAACTGAAAAATTACTCATAGAATAAGTTGCCCGGCCCGAGAATAAGACAAAGTCGGACACCGACTTCACTCGACCACATAGGTGATTTAGTCTATGAAAATATCGTTACGCCCACATCCTCTAAAGGGAAGGCTGAAATATCTTATCGTATGCAACCACAATTGTGAGGCCCCATGATATGACAGGGTGGTAAGTCCGTCTCCATAGCGGGCACAAATCAATTCCTAGGCAACGTTATGCTTTTGAGAAAAATTTAAAAAACTCATAGAACAAGTCGGCCGACTCGGGAATCGAACCATCAGAGTTACCGACTATGTTCGACCATAGAGGCTACTCTGACTGCTGAATCGAAGCAAGACTGTAGACATATTTTACTACTCTGTAACAATTTTACAAGTTCTGTTACAAGCACCTCTTATTTTTTTATAATATTGAAAGACATCGAAGGTTTTTTATAATATTGGAAAACACCAAAGTTTTTAATGGTGCGTTGCCAAATTGAGACCGGGAAAGCCTAGTGCAAAAAAGGTAAGTTTACCGGCTACCTTACCCTCCAAACCAGAACACGCCAATGACGAGCACGAGGTTATGGCAGCAGGAATAAGTAAGGGCCGCTGCGAAACACTACCACCTAGTCAAAATCACGGTTTTAGTGACAGGTAGCCTTTGCTTGCCTTTTACTGGCAGAAAGGCAGATGGTTCTACAAAGGAGCCCGGATATGATCCATATGAATATAAGTAGTTTTTGATTCTTGTTTCGGTTCCTGTTCACTAAGCGCTACTCACCAATCACGAGTAAGTTTCTCTACCCCTTGTCTTCACTTTGCCACTCTAAACTCAACATAAAGACTTGACAAGAAGTTCTCGTGCTCAGCATTCTAGGTCAGCACCACCAAGCCTCGGGAAATATAAATCTGTCGTGAATCGTATATTAATCGTTATATTTGTTGAATAAATTTACTTTTGTTTGAGTTTGCTTTCGCTACGGCGTTATTTATTCAGTAGGACGACCCCAGGGCAGGGAGCAAAGATACTCTTAATGTTTACATAACATTTTCATGCTGCTGCTTGCCTCTTTGGCTTGGCGATATTTTCACAAGCCTAAAAGAATTTATTAGGGTTGTATTTTCAAATAAAGTTACTCCTACGCCCAAATGCTGCTCATTTCCAAGGAAAAGGCCTTTGAAATTTCGAACAATATTTTTGAAGTGAAAACTTTAGCAGCGTATTGCTTCTTTTTGTGATGGGTGAAAATGCTATAATCGCGTCATGTGACGTGACGGTAATTCGTAAGACGGATATTAGAGTAAAGCTTCTTTAGCTGCGGTTCAGAACTTTTTTGTGATCGGTAAATAATGTTAAACACGTGATCTGATCGAAAGTTCATAACATGGAGAGAGAGTACACCGCCGACTTGGCGTAGGAAAGGAAGTATCCCCCTCTCCTTCTACCGCGCGGCAAAAATGTGTGCCTGGTCTGCTGTCTCGCGTTTTCACTTCTGCTGGCACTCCCCGAGTGCAGCCCGTTTTTTTATTAAAGAGCAAGCAAGCATACGGCTCTCCTGAATTAACGAGGTAGCCGTGGCCGAAAGACATGACGTTGTAAGTACATTAATTCCCTAAAGCTGGGCTGTTTGGCCCAATATTGCGAGTATAATCTGGGGGCTATGGTAACCAGAAGGGCTACCATACCCCCCAGAACAGAACACAACAGTATCAAACACTGAATTATGATGGCTGGGATAGGATTCGGAATCCCTTGAAATATAAAAACAGTAAGTTTAAATATATTTAAAAAATAAGTGGTACTATATAGTTGCGTATTTGTAATAATGAAAATAAACAGCTTTTTTGATGGTAAGAGAAACCATAAAAAACTGAAGGTATCAATTACGCATTGTATTCCTTGAAATTCAGCTATTAAATCTTACCCTAACCTAAATGAAAAAGTGGCTAGTATTTTCATTTTTAAAGGAAACTCTAAAAAGAAATTTATGTATATTTCATGTTATAACTAAATAAATTCTAACTCTAACAAAAAAAGTACAAAACTTCATCAGCTTCTTTGCTTATCCGTTTATGTACTACAAAGCTCAATTTTCTTTGTGCATTCAAGACTCTATCAATTCGTAGCAAATATAAATCAAGTAAAATATTTAGTTCCTTACAACTGTTTCATAAATCTTCGCTTTACAAATCAAACGACTTAGCTACGGTTTTGTGTGCCGATAAAGAAAATATAAGGGCAGCAAAGCTGTTCTTGTTGCTAACGTTATTATAATCAAGTATGTGTAAACTAATAATTGTCTGTAGCCTTCTAAAAAGCCTCTAAAACCTTCAAATTACAGATATTTTAAAAAGCCATTTATTTCTAAATAAATATTAAAAATAAATAACTGTCTGAGTCGAATACACACCCAGACCGAGAAATACAATACATATAATATATACATCATATCATATCAAATATTATATTTGATATTTTCCGTCATCGTTGGCGCTTGGTAAACTTCATTGACACAGTTGTGACGTCATAATTTCAGTGTCAAATACTGGCATTATAGCGACATTATGATCAAGTTGTCGCTGGCCGAGTTGAGTGGTAGTTATTACGTCGGCGAATATCGAGTCTCATGTTCGATTTCCAACAGGGGCGAGCGTTTGTGTCATGAACATAGACGTTCACATTTCTGGGTCTAAGTATTTATTAAATTCTTGTAACTAACACACATATCACAAGGTTACATCAATATATTTGATTTGTACATGGTTATTTATTATAAAGTTTCACACTAAAATGATGACGACAGGAATAAGCTGCACCGCACTTACCAGATCCAGGCAATGGCATAATCTATGCTTGCAACTTACAAACTGCCTGGTAGTAAGATAAATGATGTGAGGAGACCAGGACCAACACAGAATGAAACGGTGAGAAAGTCTTGTATTCCAACCAGCCAAAACATAGCCAGCAAACCTTAATTTGCTTTGTGAGTTGTAAATAGATTTCGTGAGTTGTAAATAGAGATTTTGTTAGTTGTAAATAGAGAACCAGTAAAATGTTTAGTTCCGGAAAACTATTCCATCAATCTTAGTAAAGTCAAATCTCGGAATCATTGCGCTTTGCTACGTTTTTGTGAGCCGGTGGAGGAAATTTAAGGGCAGCAAAAGCAATTCGTATTGCAAACTATTAATCAAATGGTGGTAGAATTACATGACTTTTGATTGATTCTAAAAAAAAATAAAGCAAAGGTTTTATATGTATTTTCAACTGTCTACCAAAAAAAAGAGGTTGTGTTTTTTACTATAAAAATGTACACAGAGTTTCATTTTTACCATAAAAATTGCAAGAAGGTTCGTGATCTTGAAATCAGGTTTTTGGAAAAGGTATGCTTTGAATTATTTAAAATTATATAGAAATAGTTTAAATGGTAAGTATATTTTAAATTTTAAATTAAATTTAGCATAAAACATTCATATAATTCTAAAAGGAACCACTTTTGTTTAAAATAATTTGAATTTGATTTTTTACTAAAACTTAATAAAATCTTAGAATTACCAGTGTTTAGGGTTGCGTAGCCAAATGGCAATATATGGAACCTTATAATTTCGTGATGTCCTGTCTATCCTTCCATATGTCACAGTTATTTCACTCGGAGACTATAGATGCTGTATGACTGAAGCTTAGGTGTATTTTATAACCCGTTACAAAATGATGTATAATTTTGAAAGATATATAATTAATTGTCGCCTCTGTGGTCAAGTGGTGTGTTGTCCGAGAGGTCCCGGGGTCGATTTCCTGGCCGGGCAACTTGTTCTATGACTTTTTTCAGTTTTTCTGAAAAACTTAATGTTATTATGGGATTAGATATGTGCCCGATTGGTCACCCGTCACATCATGGGACCTAATATCGTCGGCTAATAGTAGGCGGATATTAATACATACCTCTGCCAACCATTTCGAGGATATATGAGCGTAACGATATATACATTATTTAAGGGTATCTCTCTACACATATAAGTGAGGGATGAAAAAATATTTGATTGAGTATAGCCGTGTGGGGTGTCATTGGATAATCAGAAGAGCTGAGTGCCTGTTCGCTATTTTATTTCATAATAAAAAATTATATAAAACCGGCATCGGTAATTCGCCAATAAAGTATATTTTATTTCCAAAGGAATTCGTACCTATCACACAAAATTCTTACAAAGTTTTGTCGTCCTCAGAGCATATCTAACCTTTTCTAACAGGTAGAGCTAATAAAACCCAGAACATATTTAATAGTGAGGTGCCAAGAAAGTGTCAGAAATGAAATTCATATGAAATGATAATATCGAGACTGATTTTCTTGGCTCGCCGAGCACAGCAAGCTGCCGATTTGTTTATGTATTACGATCATGCGCATCTAGACGCGTAGGCGATTGATATATTCGAATCTTTCTTGCGAAATTGCCTACGCATTAGGCTGTGACCACATGGTGTGTAATTTACGCAGACTGCTAATGTTGAATGGATTTAGGTTTACTTGCCTTGATAGAATTTATGAAGCGCTCAACTGTTGTTCTTACATGTCTAGATATAAATAGTAATCAGAAATACACAATTGTGTCATGTTGTGACGAGTTACGATATAGGTTTTATTTATTAGTAAAGTTTGAGAGATACTATTATGATGAGAACTGATGTACCGCTACCAGTCTGTTTCGATCTGGTTTTCGACTTCTTTACCCTAGTAGCCATAAACGTGCATATTAGGTCTAAAACCTTTAGCATAGGACTGAGGTGCACATGTAAAAAAGGATAAATAAAGTTGACAGTTGAAATTAAAAGGAAGTTAAAGGGATTTTTATTTTTTTTATATATTTTGTTTCCTATTTTTTAATAATATCAGAAGGCAAACATGCAGTAGTTTCTATAATGGCAAGCCGTTTATAAACCCCAAAAATGTTAATGATGCGTTGCCAACCAGAGGCCGTGATATAAGGCCTCTTGCAAAGCAGGTTTGCTGGCTACCTCACTCTCCAAACCGGTTCATGCCAATAGAATGCACTGACGTTATGGCGCGGCGGTAAGAATAGGTAACGCGGTGGCACCAATCCGGATGGGCATCACACTGGGCAAGCGGGTTGGTTATTGACTAAGTTGTCTGTACGTAAGGCGCTGCCGCCTACCTGCCGGAGGGGCCCTTAATCGCCTTTATGGGATTATTTTGAGATTATTCATGTATTAAAAGCCAGCATAGGGATGCGTGACTATTACAACTACTACATGTGAAATGAAGAGCACCTAAAGGAAACGTTTATAGAGATGAACAAACTTCACTTAGAAACTGTGTAGGAACTAGGCAGTTGTATATTAGCTGATTGTATCTTTTGTAGAACCAGCAATTTTCGATAACACTGTTCTCAATCATCACTCTGCTTTACAAAATTCTCCGTTAACTGGTATACGTTATCGTTTGTATTTGACATTGACAACCGCCGGAAGTCGTTTGAAATACCGACTAAATTAATTTTATGAATTCGAATTACGTACTCTACTATTATTACTATTAGTACTAATTTTGAAATTTTAAATGTTAAGCTTTGTAATTTCAGTTAATAATTGATTATTTTTTTATTTCACAGTAGTCATTGATGCTAATCCTACGGCTTGTTCTACGACACCAGACAATAAGAAGATAACAGAGAGCTCTGGTCTTAGCTCGAAAAAGGAATTAGATTTTTTAAATCTATTTCCTTTTCAACCAACTTACCAAAAATGAGGAAGTTAACAATTCAACTGTTTTTTTTTTATGTTTGTTATATTTTTGTTTTTTTAAACTTCCCATTTGACTCTACAGAAATTTAGCGAAGGCGCGAAATTGAATCCAATTTAACAACATCGTCAATGTTTACAAATGTAGTAATATGGCTTTAAAATCGGTTTTTTTGCAGTTTACTACGTAAGAATTATTTCAAAAACTACTTATTTAAAATATTTGAATATAAGCTAGACTGAAATCACAATTTTGTACCATATTTTTTTTAAAACACGTTATTTAAAATAATCTAACATTCGTAGTTTACAGGCTATATGTCATACACGTCTCAAACGTTTCTTGTACTTGATTTATAATAACCTTGGATGTAAGATACAGCTCTTGTAGCTGAAGCTTTATGCTTAGGCCTATTTCACAAGCACATGGTTGCCGTCTATACGGCTCCCCACCAGGCCCGTGCTAGAACTTTTAAATGTACACGATTTACACTCGGTCACCCGGCGGTGCGGGCGGTGAGACGGTGTCACAGTTTATTTAGCCGCATATCCGCATCTGATAGGCCGCACTTCTACAAGTAAAATCAAAATATCAACGTAAATTTGGGTAGAAACGTAATCGTATTAATTAGTGAAACAGTACAAGTGTATTAATATCAAAAATAGAAACGTACCGCCTCCTGTGATATGAGCGATGGAATGACGGATTAGCACGAGCGACATACGAGCACAGCACGGTCGCCGTGCTTTGTGAAAGCTGTCTATATATTTCTACTTTACATGACAAGGTAACCGTGCCATAACTATATGCATGTGAAAAGGGCCTTAAGGCTTCAACCTACACAATGCATGTCTAATAGACCAAGAATTTATTTGTACAGCAAAATTATTGCACGTAATTTTAAAATTTATCTTCAAGAAAAATTATGTTGTGAGAAACCATTTAGTATTTAATTGATAATCATTCGAGATAAAAACATTTAAATACAAAATTTGGTAATACGTCGTAGGTTAAAAACGGTATCTTAATATTTTACAAACAGCGGGCATCAAACTCGCTAATTATAACCTTATTGAAATTAAATTAATGATCATAGATTTTGCTTTAAAGTAAACCCGTATATCTATAACATATGGGTTTATTTTAATTTTAAAGTAAAATCTTTAATATCTGGGTTTACCTTAAATAAAATCTACACACCATTACCGCCTTTGGCGTCTATAGGCAACGTGAATTTCTTACCATCAGGAAATCCCTCTGCTTGTTTTGCTTCCAATGTAGGTGTGCAATTATGAGTTATAGTAATTGAATTTAATTATTATGTAGTTACTAATTAGAAATAACGCTAATTATCTCGAATCATATTTCTAGACTTTCTATGAAGGGAAAATAAACCCTCTCAATTTTAGTATAAATTTACAACCCTATAAAAAATAAAACTGTATATATATATAGTTTTATT
>DVZN01000040.1:0-21197 GCA_018237365.1 Caria ino melicerta
GTAGCTACAATTTTGGACTGCCTAGTGCCTACTGGGACTCGATGCTCCCAGATTATATTTTTGATGATTTTTATTTGATTTTATGGATTAAAGAACCAGTACCTAATGTAAATTTTAAGAAATCTTAAATTGGAGATTTGTTATTTTAAATTATGCTTTTATTTATGTTTTTTGTGCTGTTTTTTTCTCCACAAAACACTACGCTACTTATATAAAGACTTTTTTTTTTATTGTATGTAGGAGTCGTGACACTTGGCACTCGATAATCTCTGCCTTGGGACTTGGCGTGAAGATATGTATGTATGTTTTATTCTTTTAAATAGTTTACACTATTTTAGCCTACCAAGCCAAAATGATGCCAGTATTTTGTGATTTAATGCCTTGCTTAATTATTAAACTAAAAATTATTTTTAAATTTAATTTTGTTTTATTGTTTTTTTTTTTAATTTAACATTTTTGACATATTCTATTCTCATTTTTATGATTTGATTAATGTTATGGATCATATATATTTTATTAATGAAATAAATTATATTATTAATATGAAACCACGCCTACAGTGGTACATACCACTGGCACCCTTCCACTTAACAAAGCAGGTTAAGTCAAAGTTTGTAGAATTGATGAATAGCCAGAATCAATCTCACAAAAATGCTTATAAACTTAAACAAGGTTAGCACACGTTATTTGGTCACAGAGTTCCTGTATTTACGTTTCAGACTTTAAAAAAAATTATACCATTTTCAATAAAACCATTTATTATCACTTTATTATTAAATAATTATGATTTTTTCCGTAAAAATACCAAATTCACTCCATGTCTACCTACAATACTTGATACTGAGGTAACAACAAAAATGTATGTATAGAAAATGGCATCGCACTCGTCTATATAACACATCCACTGTTATCGTTACTCTGTGGCTACTAAGTAACTAACTGCCTTATTGTATTTAAAAAAACTCATTTGTTAATAAATTATTTAAACATTTATTACGTTTACGGTTTATAATAACTCTATTAAATAATTTTTATTTAATAATTTTGTGTAGGTAAAATGAAATATAAGATATTTTTTTTGTATTGTAATACTCCGAATTTTACGACTGCAAAAGCTAAACTATCAGATTTAACATCTTGTCAGGAGTTTAACCTTATAATTGCTGCCAAATTTTAACTGGAGCTATACTATAAATACTCAGTCCCCACAAACAATCCAAAAATCTAGAATCCAAGTCAAAAACTCCTGCCCTATGTTCGGTAGACAGCGCCCGCGTCATCATTCAAGCAATCTAGGAGGCTAGGTAAATAAACGCGCCTGACTTTTTACCCGTGTTGGTCGGGTGTTTTTACAGAATCGGCCTTCCTGCCAGGTAGCTCGTAAGAGGCGGGTATGGGTTTAATGTCACTAACATCGTGACCTCTGTCTAGGGGGTAGAGTTTCGCAACGGCGTAGCTGCTATTCATTTAATTCTAGTTTATTTAAATAAGTGCTACTTTTTTTAAAACAACCGAAATTGAAAAGCAATCACGTCAAAAACCGTAATTGGGCTAACCACAAACTCATGGCTCGCTAGGAAATTTGTCCGCAATTTACGGCATGGAATCATGATGACGGCGCGGTTACCGTCCGCCATATCGCATCTAACCATCGGTTTTTCTTTTTGTACACTCCGTTGTGAAAATTGTCGAATAAGTAACATTTTAATAACGTGTAAGGGGTTGCCCCAATTCGTTTTCCCAAACGTCAGGTTAAATGCTATTGACAAAGAGGAAACAAGGTTATAGGCAGACCATTTAGGCACTACAGGTAAAATTCCCAGCCGTCCGGTTTTCGACCGGATTTTTGGGTTTTAGAAGGATTACGATCGTGGCCGAGTGATGAGCGGGTGATTGTGTGAAGAACATAGACGTTTTGGATTTCTGCATCTCGCTGAACATTTCTGAGTCTGGCTGTTTATTAATTTTTTTCTGGTATTTGTATTTCTATCTATAATATATTTGATTAGCACCCAAAACACAAGCAAATAATTTGCTTACTTTGGGGTTAGATCAATATGTGTGATTTGTCCAGGGATATTTATTTATTTATCGGATTTTGTCCCTAAATTACGACCAAATGGCACCGGATCGGACGGACAACGACCCAGGTATCTTGGTATCCGCAAATGGCGTGGCAGGTCGATGCGAAAGCGCTTCTGGGAAAAAATAATTTCCTTACACCCATACATTTTTTATCCAGCTGTTAAATTAATGCATATGTATTTTCTTATTAAACCTCGGATTAATACTTACCCTGTTTTTGAAGTTTTTAGCGGTGTTTTGCTCTTTTTTTGATGGGTAAAAAATGTTAAACTCGCGTCAGGACACATGACCTCTTTTTTAAGACGGGGGGAGAATAGACCGCCGGTAATATAGATTGTTGGTGTACGATAGCGCAATAAAGGAATATTGTATTTTACCACATAAATGATAATACTTTTACAGTGATAATTAAAACTATTCGTACAAAATGATTCCCTAACCATTCCAAAATATCAAAAATGCACAACGTTAAAATTCAAGTTTTTACTTCTGCGTGTAACGCGTGTTTTTCGATTATCAACAAGGACGACCAGAATAAATTTGTTATCCAGTTATGAGGGCTGGAAAAGTTGGCGACCCTGAATACCTTGCCTTTTTTAAGATAGGCAGTAAAATAGACTTTCTTTTTCAAACGTCTTTAATATGGAGATACTCAATTCAGTTGTCTTTTAATATTTGTTAGTTAAAAACTCCGAGACCTATTTGGAATTTTTCGTTATTTGTAAGGGAATGCTTTTTTACAGTATTGGAAGACAAAGATCCAGACGGCTTTCCTGATGGTAAGGAATTCACGCCGCCTATAGACATTAAAGGTGGTAATGGTGTGTTGCCTAACTGAGGCGGAAATGTTAGGCTTGGTGCAAAAGTAAGTTTACCGGCTACCTTACCCTTCAAACCAGAACACGTCAATGACAAGCACTGACGTTATGGCGGCATGAGGTGGTGGTGCCAAACCACGCGAGCCGTAGCGATACTCTACTACCTAGTAAGAGGTCAAAGTGCTAATGACAGTAAGCCTGTGCTCGCCTTGCATGAAGGCAGATGGTCTATTATGCAAAGGAGCCCGGACCAACACGGAGTTACATTTTCTACTTTAACTTCTTTCATTTTGTAATAGGTCACGGTTTTACTCAATAGTTATGGTGTATATAGCTAGCCTACACGAAGATATGTCTCCAGTAAAATAGGTTGTATTAGCCACATACCATAGTGCCATCGGATTGGCACCCCACGCACCAGAACCTCGTCTATCATTCATCGTACCGCTAAATATTGGACCCCTTACTTAAAGTGGTATTTCCAGAGAATTACAATTTGGGCGTCTTTAAATCAAAAGTAAATAGGCTGTTTATATAAAAAAGAGTAAAAATAGGACAAGAGCGAAAGCTTCATATAAATGCAGTGTAATACACTACTACAAGCGTAAGCTATTTTTCTGCATATTTATTTGGGAAATATATAAAATTACTTCGAGACTTTTGTAAACTACAGCTGTAGAATGAAATATAGATCAATGAAAACATCTCCATAAAAAATAAAAATATCATAATTGTTAAACAAGACATTGATAAAAAATCCGTTTGATGAATGTGACCCTTAACAACTCTAATAGAAAAGGTAAGGTTGTAGAATCCTTAGAAGCTTATACCCGATTGCACTAACCATGACATAAGACAATCTTTACTAAGAATATCTTAAGTTTAAGTATTACCTAAAATATACATTGTTTCGTACCGATAACGTGGTTTGAGAGTGACTTAAGGTTAGTGCAATGCGTGTTGTCGCTAAGTCTGTCTTAAATTATTTAAGCATCGATTTAGGTGTCACCTGTGTTTAGTGCAATCGGGCAATAGTGTCTGCCCGTCTCTACTCGTGTGGTTTCTTGCTCAGTCGGTATGCCTCTTGGACCGTCACATCAGGTGAGTCGTGTGTCATTGTACTAATCTACAAAAATATATAAAAAACGTAACCGGAATTGTTGCACTCGCCGTGGCCGGAATCGACTAGAACCAACTAGAACACTATGTCTATAATATGTTCTGATACAATTACCAAACTATCTCTTGGCGACGTCCGCCTTCGGTTACATTTTCGAAGTGTCAATTTCTCTCGGGACTGTACCAAAACCATGTTTAATCGGTGTTAAATTACGTAATTGTTATATGAATTACAATAGGAATAACCCACTGACACAATTCTACGTTCGGCAAAAACTCAAATTAGGCGAGTCTTATTGTTTGTGTAAATCCGCCTTTTTTGTAGAAAAACTTACTGCGAGCCGACCACCTCGTTGTGGACCATAACTCCCTTACCACGTGCTACTGCTGGTAGGTCTATGCATTTACATGATATACGATCCTCATGATTTTTTTCTTAAATAATTGACTTGAAATATGACATTATTATATTATAATCTTACGCCTTAGCATTTTAATTATAAATGTTATACAATATCCCCAAATTATCACAATTAATGTATTGTCAAGACATACTCGACTTTCAAAAAATGCACGAAATTATATTTTTTTTAATAAATACTACTTAATTCTATTTTATTCTATAAACTAGCTACCCGTTCTGAGTTAACATGAGATAAAAACTATCCTATCTTTGAAGCTGGTCTTTTTTGGTTGAAGGTACTTGTAATATTTAATCAAAATCGGTTCATCCGTTTCCGTACAGTGGTATATGTACAGTACCGCGCCTATTAGTTACTTGAAGGACTTCATACTATATCAAGCTGTAATATTCAATACACTTATTTGCAAATAATAAATTAGTGATGATAAATTGTTTTTAAGTAATCGTGTTCACGCCCATTTTCAGGTGACAGTAGAAGAATCAGGTACGCTTTGCGCTTAAAGCATGCAATAACAAGCAATTAACTATAGTTTTTAAACAATCACTGTCTGAACAGCAGATCGGTGTGATTTTTTCTCTTTTGAAAGCTACTGCACTTTCACTTAACACTTTAAACTTAATATATTTTTATTTTTTTACTAATGATAATTTCCATAAATAATTCGCGTTATCATTTTTTAAGTAATAACCATTTTTTATGCTTGGAATTCACACGGGAACGTTTTGTATTGCTGTAATAATGTGAAGGTCCATTTTAATGACTAACTAATGTTTAAAGGATTTTTATCAAACGTAATAACTTTTTTTTAATAAAAAAAGCAGGTGCTATTATCTAATTTTTTTATTATTTTCTCCTCCGTGCCTACTTTAAAAGTTAGAGAGACACACTTTTTACTTTAGAAGTAAATATCTTACATATGAATACTTTGAATACTTTAGAAGTAAATATCTGCATAATAAAAACCCTTTAGAAAGCTCCGTTTAGAAAAACCTTTCCAACGACACCCCACATGGATATGTTCTCTCAAAGTTTTGGTTTCATCCTTCAATTACATGTATGGAACCTTATAATACAAATAATTGTACAAGATTTCGGTTCATAAAATACAACTACATCCCAATTTTCAACTTTACAGTACCTATAATCGCCATATAAAATTACTGTGACATACGTAATAGAGACATAACGAAATTATGAGGGTTCCGTTTTGTGCCATTGGCTACGGAACCCTAGTCAGGGATGAAAATATCCTTTTCACGTGTCTAGTAAAGTGGCAAAAACAAAGATTAATAATTAAGATTAATTTAAGTATAGACTCAGAAAATTTTGCGAAAAAATGTTTTCTATAGGTAAGTATATTTTTATTGATTCTCAAAGTATTCTCCAACAGCTTCCATACAAAGTTTCATGCATCTAAACCAGTTTTCGAAACACTTTCTCCATTCCGCTGCAGACACCTCATTTACAGCCTGCTCAAACGCTGACAGCGCATCTTCCAGCGACGAAAATTGTATCCTTTTGAGCTGAGTTTTTATTTTAGGAAATAAAAAGAAGTCACACGGTGCTAGGTCAGGGCTGTAAGTTTCAGGTGACATTTAAAATCATATAAAATCATAGCGCGAAAATGTTCCCGGCGTAGATCCATTTTTCAGTAAGACACGACAATTTTAAATAAGTCGTAAAAAAATTGGAGGGAAATTTTAAAATTGGAACGTACCTTTTTTGCTTATAAATAATTATATTTTTATAATAAATTACAACCAGCCAGTGTCTCCTACAGAAAACATTTTTTTCGCATTACTTTCTGAGTGCCTTGGTATAAACCTGGGTTTACCAATCACAACTAAACTCCCAGTATATTCAATTAACAGAGAGCAGCTTATCCGTCGCGAGAAAAGACATCTGAAGCCACTTGAGGAGGAGGAGAATGAAGAAAAACAGAAAGTTGAAGAACTGAAAAATGTTTCTCCAGAACTTTACTGTGACATTTGCAAGGTAATCTAAAATTGTGTTTTGATTTTATTTAAATGAGATTAATATAAAAAGTTTTTTATTGATACTAGCCACACACAATTAAATTCACTCACAATACCCTTGTAACACCTAAACCCGCAGAATAAATAACTATTGATGTTAATATTTTTGATATTTCCCATTATAGGTGCTTATTAAAACTTCCACATATTTATATTTTTAAATGAAAAACATGTACAAGTGTATCATATTATAAAGCCTACCAGTTTTGTTTTATACAGCATCATCATACTAAAACTTAAGTTTTGACTTCATATTTTTTGTTTGTAAACATTTTCAGTTAAATAATTTGCTATAGGTTTGACAATTTGGTTATTTTTTTGTTATGAGTTTTCGTAACTGATTTATTGAAAACCCTTCTTATTTAAAAGTTAGGTGTGTAGCTCAATTTATGCCATTTTGCCAATATAAAAAAAAAAATTAAGGGACTTGGCGTGAAGATATGTATGTATGTAAAAAGATAAGCCAGCAATTCTAACTATGTAGGTGGCTGTTTCTTTAATGTAACATGAGTATTAATGGTATAATTAGATGGTTGTTACAAGAAGGAAGTAATTGTTCTAGTAATTTTATGAAGTTGTCTTGTATTGAGCCTAAGTAGTGTGTGAGACAATCGTGGGTTTACCTTAACAAGGGCTTGTATATGTATTGTTTATGTGAGCAATAATTATTAAATGTTTTTTTAGACTTCAGTTACTTGCTCGGAGCAAATGACCATGCACCTTAATGGCAAGCGGCACCTTGCTAAAGAGAAACAGCATATCCTCAAAATGATGAAGGGAGATGCCACCAATGATGCTGGTAAGTTGGGTTTTTATTTTGTTATAATAAATTATCTATACTTCTATATTCTTGTTCATTTGTATCAATGAGCTCATCTCAGGATATACCTGACGGATTTGAAAAAAGATTATTGCATGTAATAGTCCAATTCTTGAAGAAGTTCATAGGATCGAGACTCTGTGGTCAAATGGTGTCGGTGTCCGACTTTGAAGCAAGAGGTCCTGGGTTCGATTCCCGGGTAAAGAAACAATGTCTGGGGTTGGATTTGTGCCCAATTGGTCAGGTCATGAGACTTAATATTATCGGTTTATCGTCGGTGCATACTAGTATGTACCTCTGCCTACGCTTTCGAGGATATATGGGCGTGAGAATATTTTTTTTTCATTGGATATTTTTGAAGTCTCATTGTAAGTCTCAGATGCAGTGAAAACACGTTTTGGAAGTCAATAAATATTTCAGGCCGTTGTGGCAACAGAGTAGTGGGAGTACCAGCCTTGCTCTGTGTTTTTATAAACACAAGTAGTGTAAAATTAGTCTCACATCTTTTAACAGTTTAATTCTTTTTTTATTAGTAGAAAGCTTTGAAATAATTGCATATGCTATGTCAGGTATCCAAGCATTATATGCGCGCTTCAATGAATTGAATAGTGCGTGCTTCCTCGGATTCTTGTGACATACTTCCGTCCTTTTTTACTAAATCACTCACACAAGTGTGTAGGCGGGTAGACTTGTACATTATGTGCCTTACCTTCACTGCTTCTGTTTACTATAAATGTTATTTAGTATATAAGCAAAGTTATAGTGACAGGAGTAAAAAAGAAAAAATATTATAGAATTGTGGAGAAATTAAATATTTTGTAAACAATCAAAATAATAATTTTTCAAATTAAACCCAAAACCAACCAAACAGCTGTTTGGCCTACATAAATGTGACCTAAGACACCTATGTAGCCTCATAACAGAACACTGTCCAATGAACAAGCATCTCAGTAGGCTAGGAGTCATAGATAACTTATTGTGCAAAGTGTGAATCGCCAAGGATGAAACGCCGTATCACATTCTTATGGAATGTGAAGAACTGGCAGAACAAAGAAGAAATTTTCTGGGTGACCTACAACCAATGCCAAATATAATAGGAAAACCAAATTCTTTTTTGTTTAAGTAAGTTCTGGAACAAACAGGGGTGGTTGAATTAAACATCTTAGCAACATCCAGATAAAACGCATAAAGGCCTACACATAGACCAAGGGCGGTCACATAGTTCCGCCTAGATTAGTGTTGAGTAGGATATCAATTTGTCACGAGTTTGTAAAAGACGCCTATTTTTGTACTGGACCTGTACATTGTACCGGTTAAATTGAGGCGAGGTGGTCGAATAGTTGAGGTGACTTGAAGCGTCGCGCTGCATTAGTAATGGTTAGTACAAAGAGTGCGATAAAATGAGGCGAGGCGGTCGAGTAGTTGAGGTGACTAGAAGCGTCGCGCTGCATTTGTAATGTTTAGTACAAGAGTGCGATAAAATGAGGCGAGGCGCTCGAGCAGGTGAGGTGACTTGAAGCGTCGCGCTGCACAGATTAGTATAAAGAGTGATTTAAAATGAGGCGAGCTGGTGAGGTGAAAATATTGAATGATGAAATAAACAGTAATGAATGAATTTAAATAAATTGTTATTTTAAAGATCTTTTACTTACTCAATTAATGCAAACAAATTTCATATTTAACGTACGTACGTCTTTTGTTTTGCACACACAAATGACGTATACGAGGCGTGAAATCAAATAGTAGTAACAGGACAACGCGACATAATATTTGAAGCAGCTCGCGGTACATTTTTGAGGAGCTCTTACGTTGTCGCGTCGTGTACGGGACAAATTTAAGACTTCTTTTATGTTCTACTAGACACTAGCCTAGATAGATAGATAGTGGCAGGAGTAGGCAAGGCAGTGGTTCCTACCCGTGCAAGTTGCTGCACATACTTAACAACAATTTTGTAAGATCTTTATAACTATCTTTGGCGTGTTTATACTATAGCAGCGGGAGGTGAAGGTGAAGGTGATGGCGAAGGTGATGGTGAAGGTGAAGGCGATGAAGATGAAATGGCCGAGGACGAGAACGCTAAGGACGAAAAAGGTATGTCCATTTTCGTAGTTAACTGAAAAATACTTCTACTTTGAAGTGATTAATGTTTAGTATATTTTTATGTAAAAAGCAATTTTGTTTTGTATTTAGGCAATTAAGCAGGTTTCTATTGTATTAGTTATTACGCATCGATTTTTGAAAAGTGCAACTGTGAGATTTCTTGTCGGTTCTTCCTCTCAGAAACTGCCTTACGAAGTGGTGGTGGAGTCATTTTGACGATCTATAAACACTTGCAATAAGTTTAAATGGATAAATAAACGATTTTTCGTTTTTTTTCTAACAATTGTTGTTGACTTATTGTAATTGACTAGAGTTGCATGTGTGTCGATTTTCAATAGGTTACTCTTCGGAGAATGTGCACTGAGTCTCCACTACCTGATCCCACCGTCCCCATTTCTTAATCGAGACTCATGGCGTCCAGCAGGCTATCATCCTTACTTGGTTGACATCACATGAGTACGAACAAAGAGTTTTGCTAGTTCGTTTATTATTCGTACTGCAAAGGATTGGAATTTCTATTCCTAAATTGATATTTCCCGAACAGTATAACCTAGCTGTATTCAAATACTTCAACAGTCTTTTACTAACTTAATGTGCTATCACCCTATCTCGGCTTTCATAATGCGGTTTTAGGGTCATTACTTTATCAGCCATAAAAAATTGTACTATATACGTATTATTAATTTACATTAGAGGTTTGCAAACTTTCTTGTAGACCTCTTAAAAATGTTGTTGGTTTTGTTTCCACAAATTGGACAGAAGCTGACAATCCAATTACAGTTTACAATGCACAATAGCATCTAATTAGGAATTTCTCTAATATTTTACGACAACTTCAAACATAACACTGCTCTAATCCAAGCATTGGTTTCACAGAAGACAACTTTTAAGCGGGGCTCATGTTAGGTTTTAGTCATCACTTGCTTGAAATGCTTTTACGGTGGTTGTATAATTGTTTCAAGCTTTTTAATACAAATTGTTGAAATATTTTGACAGAAGAAACTGGCAAATTTCAAGCAATTGCTTTCTTTTTTTCTAGTCAAAATTAAACGCGTATAACGCATCTATAGCTTTATATGATATATCATGGGATCCAAGTCGCATTTTTTCCAAGCCAATGTTCTTTTTTAGTCTGCTGTAAAACCGTAGAGCTCCTAGACTGACAGCATTGATCCCTACATAATAAAAAACAATTAGTTCCATCCGTCTATGTTTACGTTCAAACCATGCAACGGATTTAAATGTGGTTTTCACCAATACGCAAGAGATTTATGTGGTAGGCTTATACTTATTATGTATAGTACATGCGTATTGTAGTTGAGAAAAGCGGAGAATTTTAATGCATTGTTGCATGGTTGCTAGTGTTTAAAAAAAAGCATGAGCATATTAAGTTCGGTTATGTTTCTAATTTCAATCGCAGCATTCTTTGTGACACTTGTTTTGTTGTGGTCAACATCGCCTACACTGTTGAATATAGTGGGCAAAGTATGGCCGGTATGTGAAACAACACAATAGACATTAGATATAATATTTTTGTCTTTGCCAAATAATCAATTTGAGTCACTTTCTGGGAAACCTGTAACTTATAGATCAGCTATCTAGTAAGAGGATGATTGTCGTCCAAAATTATAGAGTACGTTTATTAGGTTAGTCAACACTTATAGCTTTCTGCTAAATCGTGGTGAAAACCACGTTACCGATTACCACTCCTGATTCCTTCCTTTTCCTTCCTTCCAATGCATGTTCCCTTATTTCCAGAAGCCGATAGGACATGTACCGCCAATGCTAGTGCTACCGGCGCCAAACTGCTTAGCGGTTGGTTTCGTTTGTAACCAGGTAAGACGATTTGCCCCATAATAGCTGGTTGCTGTCATAATGACTACACCCTTTTCCTATTTTTCCTACCTCACTTCCCCCCTCGTTTTACCAAATAATATGAGTAATAAATGTATGAGTTCTTAAAATGTCCCATGCAGTTATTAGTTCAAATCTATTTTACTGTTTTAATGACGAGCGTGCGATTAATTGCAGCAAAGTTATAAAAATGTTTTGGGACTTCACCAAATCACCAATGACTGACTTACGCACACATATTTAAATACACTTAAATGCTAAAGTAACGTATTAAATGTGTAATTTTGTTGAAGTATGATTGTTTGATCATACTTGCGGCACGCTTGCCTCGCATACATTTCCATTCTAACGTCATTTATCCTGTTCTGTGGCTAAAACTGTGTAAATAAGACGCCCGAGCGGGTTCATATAAAAGTGCGCTGTCACATGGTCCCGCGCGTGGTTCATCATGGGGAGGAGCAGAGCCCGCACTGCGCGACAGACACCCGGGCAACCGACAGAGAAGCCAAGCAATGGGATTGGTCAGTTAATTAAAACATAGTGGTTATACGTACACGCGGAGCAAATTAAAGAAAAATAAGGCCAAGGATAAAATTGAACCATTCGTAATCCGTTCTCCGCGACGGTATTTTCACGCAGTCGGCTCGCGTGTCCACGAGCGTAGATGATTACTTGTCGCTGGCGTCCGCACTACGCTGTTTAAGGCCTTACTCTGTTACGGACAGAGATTTATTATACTAAAAGACTGGCAATGCTAATCGTCAAGCGAGACTAAAGAATGAAACGAGACTAAAGACTAAAGAACGAGAGAATCGTTTATGTGAGTGTGAAATGTCAATGTGTGTTTGCTACAGTGGGGAACTAATGTAGACACTATTGATACAAATCAATTATTTATCTTCGTGATTCCTTTTTTCACTTTGTTGTTCAAAGAGATTATAATCAGTATAGATTCATTGTTTTTATTTTGACCGACAATACATTTTATGAGACCAAAAATAAAAAAACCACCAATCTCAGTTTTAATTTTACCACTACAATTTTCTATATGATTAGAGGAAACCAGGCAGTTCTTCTATTGGTAATAAGGATGTTAGTGGTGCTTTTTCATCTTTAACATCACATCATGCGTATATCTTTAAACCAAAATATTAGTTTGAAGCAGTGATTATAATGGGAAGGTTAGGCGGTAGGACCTTTATTATAACTAGAAAAGTGCTCACAGAATTACAATCACAGAATATCAATGACTTGTTGCACAATAGTAACACTCATTGTTATGCGGATGACATAACTAAATCCCTAGTTATGTCATCCACCAGCTCCCTAGATCCACCAGCCTTATACTTTGACCGTGCAAATATTTCTAGGAAAAATGTCTGAGAGTCGGAACAAACTTTTGTCTGAAGTCGAGAAATTACTTACCGACGTCTGGAATTGGGGCCAACTAAATCTAGTTCCATTTAACCCCACGAAGACAAGAGTTTGCGCGGTCACCGCGAAAAAACTTCCTTCGTCGTATCCCCTCGCTTTGAGAGCATTCCACTGACTACCACAGCCAATCTTGGGGTTCTGGGTGTCGACATATCGAGTGATGTTCAATTTTGGGTTCATCTGGAAGGGAAGACTAAATTAGCCTCTAAAAAGCTTGGCGAGCTTAATAAGGCGAAGCAATACTTCAAGCCGGCCCATAACTTTACAAAGCGCAAAATCGGCCACACGTGGAGTATTGTTCTCAAGAGTTCGGTCTAGATAAACCCGAGGATCACTGCGACCTGTAAAGATCTATTGTGTCCAATTACTTATAATAAACCCTATTCTAACCCTTTATTATCAAAATTATTCCGATAAAGCTAGATTTATTTTTTGAATATTATAAACGTTAGGCCGACATAGGCCCATAACGTTTACGTGAATTGTTTCGCCCGTCTATCTCGCTCCAACGTGTGGTATACTATGATCTGATAATCTTTCGCATAGCCAATCTCTTAAACGTCTGTATAATAATACATCTATGGTTACGGAAGCTATGTAATTGAAATCTATAGGTATAATATTAAATTTTAGAAGAACAATCTATGAAATCGAACGAATATATTCGAAGCCACAAACTTTAGCTCCATATATGTAATGTTAACTCCGCCCATATTACATGAAACTTTTTGTACATTAAAAACTAGCTACTTGGCCCGGCTTGCCGTAGGTAAAAGTTATGTATTGTTAGGTTTATCAGGACTGTCATAACGAGTATTTTTTATATTTAAATATTCTTCAAGAAAATTCCTATCTAACAGTGAAAACCAAATCGATATTCGTTGAATTGATTGAGAAGACTTAATAGTCTAAAAGACACATGAAATAACAGGCGAAGTCAGACAGCGGCTTTTTTAATAAAGTAAAGGGGACTGCCCTTCAACTAAGACGTTTAATTCCACCAACAATTTTATTCAGTTCGAAAGACCAACAAATTCTCAAAAGAAAATCTGTCTGATCTGTTATCACTGCCAGCACATACCAGAAAAACACCTTTTTAGTGACGGCATTTATTCACCATCACACACCATTGGCGTTTTTTATAGAGACATTGTAGTTGTATAATTTACACACTATTCATCGTGGGCACTTGGTAGAACTTCATTGTTAATATTTTATATTAAACACTTGTACTGTTCCACATCAATTTATTTAATATTTTCGCCTACCGGTTTCGCTTTTTACAGCATCTGCCCTGTACATAAAATACTGTAGTTGTAGTTTTTCATAGACACATTTCGATTTTCATACAGACGTTTTATTTTCGTTCCAATGGTAGCTTTCAGAATTGTCGACGCGTCGTAAATGCTGGTTTTTCCCGTTCAAGTTCAAGCTCACTAAAAAATCTGTTCTTAAATTTAAATATCCGGTTCTAACGATTCTTTTGGTTCTTGACGAAAACCCGCGAATTTAAAAAATAAGTTTATACCCGCGCAACCGCAGTGATGGCTGTGGCAATGGCGATAGCGGGTCGACGCGTCCCCCGCCCACCCCCCTCGCCATATTGTTTTAGTCTCTCGGAAGAACTGGAAGCAAGCAACGTTCGTTACGTTAAAGAAAGTTCCTAATTTTTAATTATTAATATTTATGTTTGTTTCCAATATTTAGTTGCCTAAATAAAGTCAAGTTCATTACTGAAAATTATAATTTCTAACCTAACCTACTTAAAAGAACTGATTTAATTTATTATTTAGGTAAGGTCATTCAGATTAACTAATGTAACTTGATTACAATAATAATTTCACTGTGAAAATAAGGACTCATTGTACCTAATAGACTTGTTGGCTTTATAAAAATACATGAGTGTGATTTTTTACGTATTCTTCATGATTTCATTTATGATATTTTTTTAGTATTACAAAAAATTCATAAGAATCGAAAGAACCGGGTACCCGTTCTAGATACAAACTGGAATTGAAAGAACCAGTTCTCAAGATGTAGGTGGTTCTCGATGCCCTAGTTCCGACGAAGGTTATAAGCTACTTTTAATTTAGGAGTTCCCGTGGATCTCCTCCACGGGAACAAGAGGAGTTTGTTTATGAAAATGATAATGGGGGTCACAAATCTTACTTTATATTTTTATAATAAATAAAAACGGGTGCGACACCGCGGGCAACAGCCTAGTAGTTTAATATAAGCAATGCTAAAACCTAAGTGATGGTATGGTTTTGTTGTTCCAGACAATGAGAACGGCGAAGAAGAGGCCGGCGGGGAGGCTGACAACTTCGACTGGGGCAACGGCAGCGGCAACTGGGACGAGCCGGCCAAAACCGAGGCCTAAGGTAAAGGTTACCGCTGTTTTGAACGTTTTTGAGCTAACGGGCCACCTGATGGAAAGCGGTCACCGTCGCCCATGGACATCTGCAACATGGGGGTCACTGTTGCGTTGCCGACCCTTAAACAATCGTCATACCAGTGTGCTCTATATAAATTAATAAATATCCTTAGACAATTCACACATGTTGATCCGACCCCAAAATAAGATATAATAAGATATAAGATAAAATAAAATAATAAAAACCCCATAATAAATTATATGCTTGTGTTATATCATTCTTACTAATACATGTGTAAATACCATAACGCACGGGTGCAAAACCAGGCACTAAATATACTACAGCATGTCTTTCATAAACATCTCATTAGAAACTTCTAAAATTATGAGTAGTTCTCTTCTTCATTATCCATGTATTATATATATAAACCTTCCTCTTGAATCACTATCTATTAAAAAAAACAGCATCAAAATCCGTTACGTAGTTATAAAGATCTAAGCATACATAGGGACAGACAGATGCGAAGCTACTTTATTTTATACTACGTTGTGATGCAATAAGGCTATATGGCAATATTTATTAAGTACCAGATAACGTAACATAGGTAACCCCAATTTGAACAGGTACCAAAGTACCCAACTTAAAATATATTAAAACAAAAAAATAAATATAACAAGTGGCGTCTATTAAACATACACTATGCTGTTAAATTTAACAAATATAATAACAATTGCAATTCGTGTTACACAATTCAGTTTAAATATAAAAGAAATTGTATTATTATGACACTTGCCTTACATTATATCGATCTCAAAATAAAACTAGTTTTTAGTCAATTCATTTTATTGTTGGTTTGTCACATGAGCACATTTGGGTCGCAGGTCGTTCTCCAGAGGGCGCGGGCGCGCCGCAGGATGCGGGTCGTCGTCGTCGTATAATTTTATGTATTAGTGCATTGCTATCATAATTGTATTGTCTCAAAAATATACTAATTGTATTTCAACTATTGTTTTCTTTTCTACGACATGAAAAATAATTAAGCTAACATCTGTTACATATTAATATTAAATCCTCATCATAACCAGCCTATAATTTTCGAGCTAAGCGTGGTCTCTACTGTAGAACTCGTCTACCCCAGCGGTTGTCGGTTCTATGGCATGTGTGACCAGCCCATTGCCACTTTAGCTTATCTGCGTTCGGCTAACTTTGGTTCTCTGTCGGATCACCTCATTCCTGATGCGATCCTTTAGAGAAATACCGAGGATAGCTCGTTCTATCGCTCGCTGAGCGACTTGTCCACATTTCTGCTCCGTAACTCATAAGTGGTAGAACGCATTGGTTGAAACTTGTTTGGCAAAGTAATAGCTTAGTATAATGACGCACAACTCACCTGTTGTAAAGTGATGTTGCGGTCCAAGATGGAGGCGTACTAAGCTAGAAACAGCCTATTTACTCTGATCTGACTAATTTTGCAAATACTGCGTATTAAATATATTGTTATTTTTGGTTTGTTTATGCGTTGAAAGGTCATCGTTAAATGCATAAACAAATTAGTCTAAATATAATTTATACATTTTATTTTCATATATGGATCTTGTACCATCAGTAGTGACGTCTGTTTGCTTTCCTGTACTATAGAAATAACTTGTGAAAAAGGGGTAAAGTTCTGAGGTGTGTGTGATACTCGTGTTTTAAATGCCTTTTATGGGATGACCAAGCACATACATGGCTCTGCGGATGGTATGGTAAAACTGTTGCTTCTAGATACCATACATATGTGTCGGTGTCGTGTGACCGGGACGTTAGACCAAACGTGCAAGTCTACCGGCGGTTTTGATGGAATCCTGATAAAAAAGGGCTAGTTGTTTCCACAATTGAAAATCGTGTAAAAACCAAGCAAAATTAGTCATTTTTTGTGGCATTTTGTTTAATTTTAAAGTACTGAAGTATTAATGAAGGATTTTGTGAAATATGTGGTTTCTTGTGTAAAACCACGACATAACTGTGTATGATCTTGATGCCAATTAATATTAAACTTGACAAATGGCAGTCGCTAATGCCTTTGCCGAAAATGAAAAGAATTCTAGCGGCTACCCTAGTTTAAGGTCTGTTAAGCGGACGCCAGCGACCGACAACCGTCGCATGTCCGTGGACGAGTGAACCGGCTCCGTTATAACGTGACGGTCGCAGGTGCGGCCCCCGTGCGGGGGAGTCCACTAGTTCTGTATCAACCTGCGCGGTCGTCCGCTTTACACAGTTTCAGACCTGAATTATAGCGGGCTATTGACTCAATGGCGTACCCAATGTGGTATGTACAGCAAAGTTTACCGTGTAACACTGAATATTTTTAAATAAATTTTAAAATATACAAAAAATACATTTCTTATAACTTACCAACATGATTGTCTGCGGCGGCGACGTGCTATACAGCCGTGCTTGAACCCAAACCATAATGCTATGGCTAAAACTATCAATAGTCCAACTAATAATAGGCCTTGTACTTTAGTGTCACAGAAATTAATAGAGTCCTTGGAGCCCTTTGTTTTGGAACTTTTTCCTCTTGGTCTTTTATTGGACGATGAGCTTTTGCCCATCTTTATGGACGACGCCTTTTCCTCAATAGCACCCATTATTACAGTTTTAGCATTTAAAATTTGTAAGATTTTTTATCATTAATAATTTTTATTATTTCATATTGGGTGGTATTTAAACCTTTTGTTATTATTTTTGATTTTTTAATTTTACATAAAGCAGATTTATAACATGATGATGATTGACAAAGTCAACATCTCATATTGTCGCTGACAAACAGTTATTATAATTAAGTTCTTCAAAGAGTTAGTATTTATTTCTTTCATAGATTTGGACCTCACATTATTTTATCTCATAATATGAATTATGATGCCGTTTGTTTGGAATAGACTCCATAGTCAAAGGGGATTTGTGCAATTGTGCCGCTACTGCCATAAGCAGGAAGTTTGCGATTTTATCTTCACTGCTCTGTTATGAAGTGCTTTGAGTCTTCTCTTCACACGTCAGTAATTCGTATTTCACATAGCGAACTGGACACAGTGGCGTAACTATCATAGGGCCGTTTGGTGCAGTGCACCAGTCACCTGGAGCTCAGGGGCCCTTTAACCTAAGCTTTAAGAAGAACCTGTTAAGATCGCCTATGTGGTGTAACGGTAGGTACGGCTGTCGCCTGTTAACACCGCTGGCCGCTTATGTCCCTGGTTCAATTCCCAGGTCGGGCAACTTTTCTTAAAATGTTTTTCAGACTATTCTGAGTAAGCCTGACATTGCCCGGGATTGGAATGTGTCCGAAGTGGCGATAGTCTTGGAATTTATTTATTTATTTTATGTTTATACAAATAGCATTGGACTTATTTGATAAGGACTTACTTGGTGAGAGTCTGATGCCTATTATAGGTAAGAATACCTGAGTTACAGGTCACCAGTGCCCTCCCGTGGATATCCTGTGGATTAGTTGGTAATAATACAGGTAGGCTTAACTTACTAATTATATTAAATTCTAAAATTATAATTACATTCTAAAAATATTCTAAATGTTACATAATATTAATTATTCATTACTGAGTGAGCTATAAGTAGTAGTGATTTTGAATGTTTGTGTGTGTGTATGTATGTGTGTATACATATACGTACATGTGTATGTGAGTGAGTATACGAAGGAATATGAGTGAACACTCGCGCGTGTGTGTATGCGTGTTGATCCGTAACAATTATTTTAATTGATGATTAAGTAGGCATTTAAGGAATGAGATATTAATAGGGTTACATGGACATCAATAAGATTAATCATTTTGTAGGTAGAAGTAAGTTTTCAGTTTGTTGATAGGACAGTAATTTAAGATATCGAATGAGTGTTGTTTTACAATTATGGGAGTTGAGTGGATAAATGTTTAGTAAGAATTTAAGGCGGTTATAGAGAAGAGGCCCAAGATATCCAAAGAAGTTACGAGAACGGGCAATGTGAAATAGTTGAATCGGAGCAATATTAGTAATATTAGTAATATAATATTATGTTAGTATTATTCCACGAACAAATCGTTCGTGTATTGTTCGAAAGGTAACGTCAAGACTCTCCGAAACCGGCGTGTCTGAATGAACAGATATATAAAATATTTTGTTAATCAATTTTTTTCATGACCAAACCATTAGAGTATGGCCTTTGTTTACCTATCAAGAAAAAATATCAAAATTGGTCAACTCTGTAAAAAGTTATGCGTGGTCTTAACATAAAGAATGCACGTGTCGGTGTCAGAGTTAACTCCTCAGATTTTTGAAGCAAAAAATGAATCTTTTACCACATGAATAATAATACTTTTAAACTGATAATTAAAGCATTTCGTGCAAAATTATTCCCTAGCCATTTCATAATATCAAAAACCCACAACGCTACTATTCAAGTATTCACTTCTGCCGACACTTCCGGAGCGCAACCCGTCATTTCGTCTATTGATTAGCAGTATGAATTTCTTCAAGTGAAAATACTTATACCTACTGTTCCATCATTGGTGTTACGTAAAACAGTACAATTGTTTACTTCCCACTAAAACAATTGAAAAGTTTCAATAGTAAGGAATGTATTGTTCGTAAGTTATCATTGAAGAAGAAAATTGAAAAAATAGTTTTTTTTTAATTACTCCGAAGTTTTTGGCAATGGGTTTTTATGTTATTAATAAAGTTGTATAAATGAAAAAAACTGAGTCGAATGCCTCAAAAAATTATCAAAATCGTTCAATTCTTTGAAGAGATATCAAATTTTAAAATTAGAAAAAAAAAATATTTTTATTTGAAAAGCTCTAAATAACTTAAAACATATTTTGAGTTCTAAAAACATCGTAAGTAAGCACTTAGTATTTGAAAATAGTGGGAAGTTGCAGGGATGGCCTGTAGGGTCAACCGATTTCCTATTTTTTTTTATTTGAAGCTATGAATACATCGCATGCATTAATTAAAAACCTATTATTTTCATATTAAAAACAGATCAACCAGTTATTTTTCCTATCCATCTTTTAGATTCTTCAAACACACGATTCAATAACAAAGTAACATGCAGTATACTGATAATTAATACATTTAATAAACCTAATTAAAACAATTACACGTTACTATTCCCTCGCGTTTACTCATTCGCAATATCCAAGCAGCGTAACGGTTCCGCTTGCAATTCCCACAGCCAATCACAGATAAGAATCTCAATCACGATATTGATATTTTTAATGATTTAACTATATAAGAAATGTGTTTGATAGGCATGATGGGAGTCCGTTGCTACTGAGAAGGCCGGCGTTGGCGAGGGCCGGACTCAAGCCTCGCTGGTTTCTGTAATTAATTATAAGACAATAGAGTGGTTCTGTATTGGTCAGTATCCGTAAGATTTCAGTTGATGTCTTTAAAAATCGTCTCTTCGTAAAGTAGCAAGATTGACTTCCTTTTGCCTATCCAGATATTTTTATGAAGATTAAGGTTCTGTCTTTAAACTTCTATACATACAGCAATCAATTTTGAAAATATCTAAGTTAAAGTGTGTTAATAAAATTATCGTGTGTTTTTTTGTGGTTATCTTCTATATTGTCTCTGTTTAGTTTATGTGAAGTTCGAAATTTAAAAAAATCATCAAGGTCAAGATTATCATTATTTTTCATAATTATGAGTATCTGGATGACCGAAATTTGTTAGATATTTTTTGCCTTACCTTTCCGGAAAATGAAACCTAGCTAGATTGATTTCTTCTTCTTTGTCCCTACCTTATCTCGTTTCTATATCAGATGATATCGGGGTCGGATACCTAATCTAGGGAATTTGACCAGTTTTTACACAGAGCGGCTGCCATCTGACCTCTGGAACTCAGAAGGGAAACCAGGCCCAATCCTAGATTAGGTTGAATTCGAATACACGAATCCGGGTTTCTTCACAATGTTTTCCTTCACTTGTACTTCAAATGTACTTAAGTTAGAAAAACTCATGGCAGGTTTCGAACCTGGACTACTCGAATGAAAGTCCAAAGTGCTAAACATTGCTAGCTAGATTTTTTTTATAATATTGGAAGGCGGACAAGCAGACGGATTTCCTGATGGAAAGAAATTCACGCCGCCTATAGACAC
>DVZN01000041.1:0-21136 GCA_018237365.1 Caria ino melicerta
GGAGTCGTGACACTTGGCACTCGATACTCTCTGCCTACCCCGTAAGGGACTTGGCGTGAAGATATGTATGTATGTAAGTAATTTTATATAGATGTAAGTAAGTGCTTTTATTAAGTAATATAATTCAATAATAATTAATGAATTGTTTATAACATTGTCTCATATTTCACAGCAATGGCTGTGACAACTATTGGCAGGCAATGCTTTTCTCTTTTTGACAATTGTTTTCTATCTAGAAGCATCTATCCTGGGACAGAGTGAAGGCCGATATAAAGCACGGCGTAGAACAGCGACAATACATAATGTATGATGCCACATCTCGTATGCGGCCTCAATCGATGTGAATGACATATCATTGTATATTCTATTCACCTATGCCGGGGCTGGAGATCGTAAACACACAAACACTTGTGTTTTGGAATACAGGAGACAAATTACAATACCGCGGTGTTTGTTTAGCCAAAGTGCGTGTTATGGTTATTGGTTATACAATGTAACCGATCTAAGTACGACGTTGTATGCCTTTTCCTATAAAGATATCCTAAGGCAGGACCGGATGTATATGACGGAGTGGCTCACCACGAAACTGGGATAAGGAAAGGTTGGTAGTCTTGGACTTGGACCGTATAGAATGTGTGTTGTTAAGGTAGCGTAAAAATAGATAATAAAGAAGACCTAACATGGTCTCTCGATTATCGGTTTATGTTATTAGTGATTATGATTATATAAATAATAACCACGACAACACACACATTCGGTTACTACATAGTTCTAGAACTATTGCTAAATTGACTAAACCTGTTTGATAATATCGTGTTTTGGTCTGGAGGGTAGGACTTACATCCCTACCCCAAGATATCAAGTGGCAGTAATATATACGGGTCTATAGACGGCGATTATATCTTAACTTTATTAGAGCTTCCTGTTTGTTCGTTTTCCTATGCTTTAAAAAACTTACAAAACACATGTATAGTCTACCTTATAGCGGCTTAGAAAAAATAAAGGCGAAAGTGTATCTAGCGAATTTAGTCGCGGTTAAAGTAATGAAAAGTGCAGGGGTTAAGTCCGCGGCAGCCGAGTGACGATGGAAATTGCGACAAGGTGTAATTATACAGTTATCAGAGCAGAAAATTGGTTAAGCGCTTTCCATCGGACGTTGCGCTGTGCAACCGAGATCCAGGGAAAATTGTAATCACTGTCGGTTTCGATCAGCCGCGATCGTAATTCGCCAAAGTGTGAGTGAGTTATGGTATAACGCAATGTATGGTAGGGTATTATGATATAATACTGTTATTCTTTTTTAATTTTAATCATAATCATCTGTAACGTAATTTGAGTGACGTAATAAAATGATTACATCCTGAGTGGGTAATAATTACCTACTTATTTTTTGACATCAAACTTCTAAAGAGGGACTCTTAATTCTTGGTTCTCCATATAATTGTATGTTTTGTTTAGCAGTTTGGAGGTAAAAGGAAATATGCACATTCCCGAAATAACTTATGTGTTTTCAAGTTATTAGGATTTGGTTACCAATTGATTGCCTAGATATCAATACCGACGTCTTAAGAAAGTGATTATAACTCGTTTGCCGAAACAAACTCGATTCGTCGCAGAAATGTTTATGTTCTAATCGTGTCGTGTATTTTTTGGGAAATTAAGATTGTCTGAACGTAAGAATATTTTATTATCCTGCTACTTATTATCATCCAAATTTAGTCCACTATATACCAAATGCCATATGGTCAGTTGAGTCATTATAGCTAACAAGCAGACGGATTTCCTAATGGTAAGAAATTTTATCTTATGGAAACACTATCCAGAAATACTACAATACTAATCTGTTTAGTAGGATCGAAGCTGTAGGTGGGCAAAGTAAGTAGTCACTTTTATATTTTGTATTTTTTTGCAATTGAAAAACACTAAAATGTTATTGCAGCATACGCATAGTATACGAGCAACAGAGACCAATAATGTCAGTTGAGGAACTACGGCTAGCTTGCCTTGTTCTGTATAAAAAACACCTATTTTTCCAGGTATTTTCTAGTAGGTATGATTTGTATATACTATTGTCGTCCAATACCTAACAGTGGTCATTTTATGGTATGTTACCTCTGTCTACCCCTGCGTCTATAATGGGCGTGACGGATGAGTAAATATCACGGGTAAATAAAGTAGGCGTGCCGTTTAACAGATATTTACAAATAGCGGCCATGAAACGAATAAAAGTGGCCATATTAGTAAACACTCGTGTACGAAGTAATTCATCTATTTACGGTGCAAGTGATTTTAGAGGCACGAGGATGTTTCGTGGTTTGTTGTGTGTTTTATGTGTTAGCGCGCGATTGCGTCAAGCTAGTGCTCCCGTCTCAACACAACAAGTTTGCACTATGGCCAAACGCCAACCTATTCGTTGTAAAAAAATGTCCATATCAGTCTTGACCAAGTAAGAGTCGCACTCACGCACGAAGGGTTCCTTAGTACTAACTAGATTTTAAATATTAAAGTAATATGTAATATATATGTGTAAATATGAATTGATGCTTGTTAGTCTCACAAAAACTCCAAAACGGCAGGACAAATTCGGCTAATTTTGGTTTTAAAACTTTCCTCGAAGTGTAAGGAAGGTTTTAAACGGTGAAAAAATATGAAGAAATTGCAAAAAACCAGCAAAACAGTTTTACTTTCTTTACAAACCATATCTGTCAAACAGGGTGTGTACAAAATAAAGTGTTCAATATAAAAAAATGGTATATTTTACTCTTATATTTTAATTTTATTATATTTATTTTTTTCTGCCAACTTTTGTTATTAAATTATATAATTATTCAATTCTGCGGTGATGCAAAGTTCGCCGGGTCAGCTAATTGTCTTTGAATATCTTAATATTTTACATCGTCGACTCTTAGTAAAACTTCTACAATTCATATTTTTGAACGAATGAACAGTTCTACTTATTTACAATTCACTTTTATATTATTTATATATCCTACCGGTTTCAGGTATCATCAGGGCTAAAAACTTAAGTTACAAGTGTTCATTCGTCCAAAAAGAATTAAATATCTTTGTTATTTTGTTCAAAACGTGTTTATCTCTTAAGGATACTTAATATTTATTGTGATTCTAATCAGATATGCAAATGTATAAAAAATACAGCAAGGAAGGGACAATTTTAACGTTTTTATATGTTGAAGTTACATTTGTAAGTTGTTTATTATAAGAAATAGTTGCACCAACATAGGAATAGGTGCATTGAAGTCCAAGCAAGTAAGCAATAAATCTGTACGAAATTAGAAGCTTATTTTGCCACCTTTGCTATGGAACTTAAAAAAAATTCACTTGAAACAAATATGGAATTTTAACACGTACGGTGGACAAGAATTCCCGTGAACTTATGAAGTAGCTTGTTTAACAAAAGCTCACGAAAAGTCATCTCGACTTTAATAAAGACTTCAAACAGAAAACTTTAAGGCGAGCGTGTTTGTTATGAAAATACACGCAAACAGGATTTTTATAGATTCGTAAATACTATGTAGCGAGCATAGTTAAACGGCCACAGAGAGACCTGGTTACATTTGTTGGCAAGAAACCTGAAACAATGTGTTCCGGAGTAATGACCAGCGGCTACTGATGTTTTCCACTTACACGTAATCTTTAAGAACATCTACATTTTCAACCGACTTTCAAAAGGAGTAAGTTCTCAATTCACCAGTAGGTTTTTTATGTACGTTACGCGATTACTGACAATTCTGAATCGATTTTCATAATTCTTATTCATCTGAAAGGGTAGGATACACTTCCGAGTTGGTCCCATAAACATTTTAGGGATGTGCCGGTCCCGGGAAGTCGGTTGTTTTGCAGTTTCACGGGGTTTGAATTATTCAACCAACTATTGAAAGACAAGGTTGAAATGAAATGATTTATTTTGCATGATCCCAGGTGTTACTTTGGTGCTATATACCTAACATTTGATGGTACTATTATAATCTACCGCATGTGCCAATATTTAACTTCATTAGATTTACATTTTTCTCATATCTACCGAATCTCTATCTGTCTATCGTAATCTGCCACCGTTTCCAAACTTTGTCAGTCTGGAGAAGAAATATTGAAACAAATCCCGGCTACCAGAATTAAGAAAAACTATCTACTGTGACCTAACTTTTTAATGTGGGCGCTGGTGACCTGTAACACAGTATCTTTTAGAACCTACTTCAGGCATCAGTTCTCTTGGAAAACGGTTTTCCACTTGTGATCTGTATTATTTCTTCTAGACATATGAAACTTGTTAAGAGAAGAAAAAATAAAATTTATTTATTATTATTATTATTAAAGTGTACGTTCTTTATGATTGTTGCCTCATAACGCCGTCATTTAGTAATCGACTTAGATTTTTTTACATAAAATTATGGCATGTCGCATTTTAACAGTGACTCACACTTTTCTCTGTTTTTACTGTCATATTTATTATTGAACTATTTACAGATTTTATATATGGTAACATCTATAGGTGTAAATTGTCCAGTGCTATATTATTTGTTTATATATCGTAAAACACATAGTTTTCAAGGTGAAATATGAGCTATTTAAGTGGGGTCATCGACATTAGCAGTGACTCCCCATGAGAGTCGCACTATTTGCGTTCACAATCAGAAAAATTTACACCTCTGCGTTTGTCAGCACAGTATATTCAGTATTTTAAAAGTATCCATTCCAGATAAGCTGCGAGGGCAATGGCACTCGCGTTGTAACAAAGAAGGCGAAACAGGGTTACTGGTTTTCAGCAAATGCATATTTAAAAGGCCAAGTCCCACAAATCGATTGAAAACGACTTAGCAACGAAACAACACAAGCTGAAACTGTCGTGTTCGATCGTTTTAAGTAATAACAACGAACAACCACAGGCGTGGTCAACAAATGGTCAATGTTTGTTTATGTTTTCATAGCATTAATTTTTCGGCCAGGTTTAGATTTACGAACGGGCAAACGGGCTTTCTGCCTAGCACCTCGGAAGAAGTGATGATAAATGAAATGGATCCAATATCAACAGAAATGTTAGTGCTATGAAAGAATTTGCCTCAGTAGGGATCAACCCCTTACATCGCCTGTCTGCCATAATGTAAGTTGATTTTGAGCCGAAAGTCAGTATAGTTGATAGACTTGCCCAGTCACTACATAGTATAAAATAAAGTCGCTTCGCGTCTGTCTGTCCCTATGTATGCTTAGGCCTTTAAAACTACGCAACGGATTTTAAAGCGGATTTCTTTAATAGATAGTATTCCAAGAGGAAGACTTATATATGTATAATAAATTTATAAAATAATAGAGACATTGATAATTTTAAAAATTTCTAATGTGCTGCCTGTGAGATACATTTTGTAGTATATTTAGCATCAATTATGCACCCGTGCGAAGCCGGAGTGGGACGCTAGTAGTCTGTAGACTAACATTTCGGCCATGTGACAACGACGCACCTATAACATCATATATATGGTAGGCAATTATCAACGACAGTTGTCTCTTGCTCAAAAGAGACTTGTGCTTATTTAGTCTTATGTGATATATGTGATAAACGCTCTACGAAAAAATACAAAAGAACAATGCATTGATGATTTAATGAATCTACGAGACAAAGAAGATATAGGTTCATAAATTTTACCCCAAAGTATTTTTTGTAAGGTTTTTACTTTAAGGTAAACAAGAAAACGGATCTCCTGACGATAAAGAAGTGTACTTCAAAGCAAAAATACTAAAATGTGATAATGTATTGCCACATAAGTCAGATGTCACTCACTGTCCCGTACTGTGCTGATAAACGATGATCTGCAAGATAATACAAATTATTTTCTTGTCAGCCCTCCTCTAAAAGCTCGTAGGCCTTTTATTCATTATTTCCTGTAACTTAATACGAGGCATGAACTCAGGCCATTACGAAGACTGTCTCGCGACAATTGATACAACGACGGGCTCAAACAAGGGTACACTCGAAGCTTAATTGAACATTAATTGGCTCTAATCAAATGCGTTCTATATTTAAATGAACTTTTAACGATTTAAAACACGACTTGGACATATCCATTATTTTTAATTATAAAATTTAGATCCACCATTCGTTAGTGTCAGATACATCGTACTGAGTATTTCATATCTAAACGACAATTTCCGAACGTTACAGGTGGATTATTTATCATATTAAGGGGTGTCACCCCGTACCAGTATTTCCAAACTGGAACACGTCAATGAAAAGCACTGACGTGATGGCGCCAGGAATAAATAAGGCGGCAGGAATAACCAAACCGGGCGAGCCGCTGCGAAACTACTTTTTCGTGTACTTCAGGATATATCGAATAGTTGTTTTGCTCTGTAACAAGATATTTATCTAATGTATATACTCATAGTATATATGTCCTTAGGTTAATATAAGAACGAAAGGCAAGGCTCTAAGTTCACAAGTGAAATAAGAGCACTTAAAATATAAATACCGTTGATAATTTAATATTCAGCCGAAAACAATTACGTAATAATTTGAGATGGCTAAATTGGTGAGTGAACAAAGCGGTTAATAGTCGGCCACTATCAAATTTGATCCATTTCTCTGAGGAGCATGCCGAGGGTCTTGGATTGGAGCCATCACGTTTATTGAATGATTGCGCGAAAATAACCAATGTCGAGATGATGTGGACCCCTCAACTAAGTATCGGCAACAACCACCCAACAATCGTGTTGCTGCTGATACATTTATACTGTAGATTGTGTAAGCGTTTTTTTAAACCCCCGAATCGAAAACATAGTTTGTGTTAGTTTTTTTTAACATTTTGTGTTAAGTATTTTTGAAAAGAAAATTAATTTCATTTAAAATAACATTATCGCCAATAGATTAAGTAATTTCAATAAATGTTATAGGTATGTAGTTTAGGTATAAGAATATTTTGTTATTTAAGTTTTTCTTGTTCTTGTACTTAATATTACGGTGTAGATATGTATATAAAAAGAACAAGTTTTTTTATATATAAAATATCGTAATAAAATCACCTTTTGCATAATTTCATGTCATTAGTGTACATGTACATAACATGTACATAAAACAAAAAAATAAAAAAATATATATGGTCGCCTATGTGATCTAGTGGTGTTGGTGTCCCACTTTGACGCACTAGGTCCCGGGTTCGATTTCCGGGTCCGATTTCCGGGTCCGGCAACTTTTATGAGTTTTTCTGAAAAACATAACGTTGTCTAAAACTAGATTTGTGCCCGATTGGCGACAGACTTGCCATCTGTCACATCAAGACACCTAATATCCCCGGCTAATCGTGGGTGCATACCAATATGTACACCTACCTCGCCTTTCGAGGATACATGGGCGTGACGATATTTTAAATACATATGTTACATTTTACAAAAGATTAAATTAAATACATATAAAATATAAGGAATATGTGTTCTTGTCATTGAGTTTCTATCGTTTGCCTTGGAGATGGTCTAAATATGTTTTGTGCTGATTTTTAATTAACATGCGAGTACGTGGCCGTAGTAAATTAATTTCATGCAACTTAAGAAGCACATTGGGCCATTGTTATTTATTTTAAATGAAGATTTATACATAAACAACGATTTATTATAACAATAACTGTAACGTACACTTCTTTTGACATAACGAACAATACGTTTCATAATCCAAGTTCTAGGTACCGTTACCATAAAACGACCGTTTAAAATTAGGAATTGTTTAAATATTCTTACAAATACAAAGCTCACCAACTCATTGTATTCAAAACTACCTGCGAGCTTAGATATTCTACACAAAATTGAAATTAGGCATATAAAATTTGTTAGGTTTGAAACTTATTAGGGGTAACTCTGCTGCTAATTTTTCTGCGAGTTGAAGGTAAATAGCGTTAACTTAAAAATAGTGTAGTCGGTGTAAATCGGAATCAGCGCCATTATAAAGCTCGTTCGTAATATTAATTTCAAATTTGAGAACGTGACATTAATCTCAATAGAAGTATTTAAAAATCGATCCAATCGTAAAGTAATGTGACATTTGTGTGATATGATGATTTAATAGCGAAACCGGTAGGCTGAAAAAATAAAATATACGTGGAAAAATACAAAAGCTATTTATAAATTGCGTCTATGATACCAGTACTTCTGGGTCTGACTGTTTATGTAGGTATTCATATACGCGATTCCCATGTGTTAAGTTGACTCACACATATGTAGAATATACTATCTGCCTACTTGCCAATTGCCAGACAGCTCGTAATTCAATTCAATTCATTCATTTATTTCTTGCTATGTTTACATAGAGGTATTATAGTAAGTGGTGAATATAGAATTTTTATAATATTGAAATACATCAAAGGTTGGAATAGTTATGACCGTCTCGCTAGCTGAGTGGTAAGCGTAGTTGGCTTACCACGCTGACGTATATCGAGGCTCGGGTTCGATTTCGACGGAGGAATGCGTTTGTGTGATGAGCATAGATGTTCGTAATTCTGCGTTTGGCTGTTTATTAAATTTATTCTGGTATTTCTATGTATACCTAATATCCTTGACAATCGTCCATAACAGAAGCAAATAATTTGCTTACTTTGGGGTTAGATCAATATGTGTGATTTGTCCAGGGATATTTATTTATATCAAGATACCATCGAGTATATGCGCTACGTACTTACAATTTAGCATGCATGTTGTCAGCATGTAACTTTTGACACATGGAACAACTGAAGCGTACTTGTCTCCCGCATGGGCGTGACAAATTTAGTATTGCGTACGCCATTACACATTATAAATAGAAAACACACTGTAAGTCCCAAGTGTAATAAAAATGTAAGATTACGTCTAACACTTTTGAGCGTTGGTATTTGGTGAAGCTTTATTATAATTAATTAGCAGTACCCGGCGGCAAACAATTCCCGTATTTTGGTTTCTACAAAATTATTTTAATAAAGCTAGTGAAATTGACATCTATTTTACTCCCGAATTACTTCGATATTATATGTAATTTATAATAAAACTGTAGAGTGAATTCTGTACATTAAAGTGATTTAAAAGACAATAGGTCTAGATCACTAAGAATTGGTAGCTGAACACATTTTTTGTAGAATTTATGTCTGCCTGTCTGTACCCCGGTCGCGATTCCCGATGAATCTATTGAACCGATCGTAACGTTTGGTTGGCAGAGACTATATGTTCCGACTTCCAAATAAGGCTTAAGGCTACTTTACCAACCAGTCGGGCCAGCGAGGTGACTTTCATACTAGGGGAGGCCTACGTCCAACAGTAGACTTCGACAGGCTTATGAATGAGAGAATTGAATCCTATAAAAACACATTTAAAATTTGTAATTTGAGATATCTTTAATTTTTATTCGTTAACAAAAGCAGGCTTCGCTTGCGCCAAAATAATTTACCCGCTATTCGCTATTTAATTTATGATTACGCAATATATCAACTAATCCCCGCTGTGTACTCAAAATTACCTTGTTAGTCACACGGGAACTATGTACTTTTTGGGATAAATTGTAATTACGTTTATATACTAGCAGTTCCCTGCGACTTCGTCCGCGTGGGTCACTAATAGCTTCTACAAGTCTAGTTTGGTTACGGTATAAGTAAACTTTGGGAAATACATTGCCAACAATTTTATTCAGATAAAAAGTATCCTGTATGTTGCTCGGTGTGTTGCAATTTACAACAAAATGTGTTTGATAGATTTTGGGAGATTGAAGAACAATTTTTCTTTCTCTACAGTGGAGATATTATGTTTGCACCCGACGAATTGTATAAAAATCCATGGACCTATTAAAACGTGACTGAGTAACAAACTTCCCAGTAGATATACTCATTTTCACGAAGTTTCGCATGGCAGAGTGAATTTCTGTTAGTTTTAGCGCATCATTGGAACAACAAATAATTAAAAAAAGCTGTAGCGAGACGTAATTTATCAAGTACTTAAGTAGCAAAATACATCGTTCGGTGATGTTCCTTGTATATGTCTGTTGTGTACAATAAAGTATTAAATAAAAGCTGAATTAGAAACAGTGATTTATAATACCAACAATAATGCTGGCAAAAATATAACAAAACTCTTTTCAATCGTTTAGAATATCAAAAACAAATGTGTAAGCGTACAAAACGTGGCATGAAGAGGTCTATGTTAAACCATTGACGACAAAAACCTAAATCGATAATCGTGATTTAATATAACAACAATAATATTGGCAATAGCCAATCGGTTGAACGTACCTAAATATTGTTGAACTTCCAAGACCTGGCTTTAATTACTATTTAAATTTTTAGTTGTGTGCAAAAACGCCCGAACGAAATGTCCGGACGGCCGGGGTCAACGATCCCGATTTGACTATTTGGGGTTAACGATAACAATATATGTTAATCTACGCCAATAAATAAAATTGGAGTGTCTGTAATTGTAAAATAATATCTTTTTATTACATGCATATGTGCATTTATATACCAAAATCACTTTTTTATTTGTTCCGACTTATCCCCGGAACGGCTGGACCGTTTTCGAAGGGACTGTCACTGGCAGATAGCTGATGTAATAAGAAGTAACTTAGGCTACTTTTATTTTCCAAAAAGTATTAGTGTTCGGCGCAAAAACAAAAAAATCATTGAAAAGCTTTCAGATCCACGCGGACGTAGTCGCGGGGTTCATTTAGTGTTAAATTAATGTAACTATGCACACATTTTATTTTACAACGTGATCAACGTGCATGGGGGAAAAACATTTTTGGATGGTTATCGTTGTATGATTTGGTGTAGTAGAAATTAATAGAATAGTAGTATGGTTGAATACTTGCCATATTATAAAAAAAACCGATAGATTCTGAAAGATATGACGCTGTTGTTACTCTCGCCATAACTTTCGTGTAAATACTCTTCATGATCACCATTTAAGCTTACCTAACTTACCCTGTCTTACCAAACTAATACTTATACCATACAAATATTCGCAATATAGCAGAGTGCCTAAAATTACTTATTTTGTAATTTTTTAAAGCGTCAAATTTATAAAAATTTGCTAGCTGAACACCATGACTTTGCCTGCGTGGGTCATTAAAAACATATTTTTTTGCAAGGGTTTTACTTTTTCGAAAATAAAAATAGCCTAAGTTACTCCTTCTTATACATTAAATGTCTGCCTGTGAAAGTCTGACACTTGGCACTCGATACTCTCTGCCTACCTCGTAAGGGACTTGGCGTAAAGATATGTATGTATGTACATATTCGTTTAGTAAAAAGCGGTTATTTTTATATTACAAACAGACAGTCCAACTTTAATGATTAGTGTAGAAGATATTATAGGCTGTAGATGTCCGTTAACAATAATACAAATGACTATTTGTGTGGCACGAAACACGTAATTTATTAGACATGGCAAAAGAATCATAAAGCGAATGTCTCGTGTATGAGTAAGACCGGACGCGTCGCGTACGGTCCGCATGCAGATGGGCCAGGCTCCGTGCTTACAATGAGAACGAACCGCCTATGGTAAAAATTCCATCGCTCACATTTATTTGAATACTCATCAATTGTTTCACGTTATAATAAATACGAAATGTGTTTTAAATCTTGAGTAAACGTGGTTGAAACAGGAAGACACGTAGAAAGGTATATCGAGAAGTTTATGTTGCGCATAGTTATTCATGTTCTTTGTATTGAGACATAATTAAATTTTCCCTGTTATTGTTTAGTAATTTAAATCGTCATTGTACATCAGAAGCAGACAAAGAAATATTTTATATTTCATGACGCGTAAAGTTTGTTCTAACAAAAACTTGTACACATGTATTTTAAATCAGTTTTAAGTAAGCAAAGACCTGTATATATTATATTTTTGTATTGTCGGCGTATAATATAAGAATCTTCAAACGAATACACTTGTACGAAAAATAGTTCAATTAGTTTTTCGTTTGAAAATATGAGAGCATCAGCTATGAGAAAGGTCTTCGATGAAGAAATACTTTGAAAAAGTAAGATTAAGTAATAAAAAAGTAATAATAACAAATAAATATCCCTGGACAAATCACACATATTGATCTAACGCCAAAGAAAGCAAATTATTTGCTTGTGTTATAGCTGTAAGTCAACGATAATAGAAATAGGTACACATTCAAATAGCAGAATAAATTTAATAAATACCCAAACCCAGAAATGCAAACGTCTATGTTAATCACACAAACGTCCGCCTCTATCGGGAATTGTCAATTTGTAATGACTCTTCTTTTTTAGTATAGTATTAAATAGCGAACAAGCACACATCTCTCCTGATAGTAAGAGACAACCTATAGCCGCCATAAATGTTAAAGGTTTGTCGCTGTCCTGTGGCATGGGTGTTAAGCCTAATGTTAAAGTGTACCGGCTCCCTACCCTGTAGAACGAAACACGACAGTGTCGTTATGGAGGCAGGAATTTGTAAGGCAGTAGACTACCATACCTAGACAAGATGTTACACACCACTTTACCACCGGTGAAATCAATAAAAATTCGGGACAGTCGCCCAATAATCGAGACAAATGTTGAATATAGCTTTCTGTTTTTATTTTCTGCTTTCGATCAGGTTTCGATAGTTTTGTGGTTGCTTGAGCGACAGATTGGCTTAGACGTGTAGTATTGCCAATATACCACCATAAATCAGTTGTTAGTCTTCATCTTATGTTACAGTATGCAGCTGCTTTCTTAGTCTAATTATTCAAATACATTTTTGGGCTTTTTCTTGTTACTGACTCATAAAACTTCTATCACGGGTAATTACATGCAGCAATCTCTTATACAAACTGTATTCGTAATTAGTAAACAAATATTTGGTCAACCACTGGACGTCATCTTTATAAATAGTTATAAACTGGTCGCGTGTCTGTGTAAACGCCGCTAACCATACGTACTTTATATGTGACAAATTACAATTGTATACGTTCAGTATTGTAAAAAAAATCCGTTGATGGTCGAGTGGGGTTCTGAAAACCCAGAGTAAATCTATGGGTTATGAGATTGATTCCTAAAATGGATTAAGAACAATTTGTGTGTACATGCTGCGCTTCGTAGTTTAGAATTAGATGTCGTTCTTATAGTTATTTCTTTGTATGAATTGTACAATGTACATGTACAATAATGTTACTGAATATACCTATAACACGTTAAGAAAAGTAGGTTTATTGGGATAAAAGAGGCAGTAACCACCATTAGCCGATTCTATATACACCCAAATGGAGTCAAGCGCTCACTTATGGCAAGCCCCTTCCCAATATCAAATCCTCGAAATTGATACAATAGCTGTGGAGTTACTTAATAACCTTGCCCTTATCAGCGGTCTTGAACATCTTAATCCATGATTCCATTTTGTTTTATCTTTTTGATTGGAGGATTTAAAAACTTTTTAGGAGTGATAGCTCATTGCAGAAAATGTTAGCACAAAATTATTTAAGTTAGATAAACCGATGACATTGCTTAATCAAAATAACACTATTGGTCAGTGGTGACTGCTTTCCATCAGCCCACTCACTGGTATGTCTGTCTTTGCAATAAAACCAAAGCGAGTTCTGAGTGGCGCGTTGGAAGTGTTTATTGCGCACTGTAAACCTTGTCTCGAGGTGGGTCAGCCGTAAAGCGAGCGTCAACAAAGGGCTCCGTACAACTCGGCCGTGTTTATCCCTCGGCCGCTCAAAGTGAAGGAAGCACGTCCCCCAGACGGTCCGCTTTTAGCACCTCCTTATTTATAGATTCAACAATGAAACGCTGCCCTCCACTGATTTGCACGGTGTACGTAAATAGCATTAGTTATGATAGTATTGAAACCGTATTGGGTATTAGTGTTGTAAGGATTATTACAATGTAAATTATCCCTAGATATAACTTTTAAACATTCGAACTTATTAATTACTTATTAATATCTATATCAACTGCTGCTTTTTCTTTTTTCCCCAGTTAGAATAGTGCATTTTTGTTTAACGAATATGCATTTTCTTTATTATTCGTAATATACATTATTAGTTAGCCTAAAAGCATATCAAATTTGTCCGAGAAGTTGTATGTATGCATTGTACTGGACTGGGAGTATTAGCTTCACTAGACGGAGCAACGGTTTTGATGGTGTGTACTTTGCATTTCTGTTAGCTATGAATTAGCTATTTATTAGATCTTTTATTTTTATATCTTAGATTAGATTCATCATGATTCAGTTCTCAAATCTATAAGCTGTCTGCTGTCTTACGAAGCCAAATGGGCATGACGTTTTCCATACATTTTCTTAGTTGTTTAGTTAGATAACAACTGGTATCGTAGACGTCACGACACCGAGTCATTATCACAGTCATTAGTGACACAAACTAGGCCTGTTTTGTATCTGGTTGCAGCAATTCCTTTGTCCATGCAATTTTTATTGTTGCCTCACTGCCGGCCACTTTCCCCGTCAATTGCGCGATGTGACTCATAAAGATGTATTATATGTATACTGAATCTTCTATGGACTATGAGTATGACTAATATTTCCTTAGTACTCACTGTTTATACAAAAATAGAGTCGTGTTATTGCTTTTATTTTAAGAGTACCTCGTTGGTTATGTTGTTTGCGTGCATGGATAACGGGGGGAATCAAAAAGGCTCCGGTTCGATCGCCAACAGTGATAAGTATTTATTTATGTAGATACTACGTTTTATTATATGTATAGGATTAACAACATTTGTTAGTCAGGAGATAAGAAAGGGAGGTACTCGCGCACCCGAGAATATTTTAGTCGGGAGCTAGGATTTGATATGCTTCCGACTCTCGAATAGAACCAACACACGTTCCTTGCTAGACTAGCCTAGTGGTTAGCAATTTTTAATGGTCCATTCATTTCGTAAAATTTATATCTTCTTGGGACCAACTACACGTGTTGGTAGTTAATACACAGTAATATAAAAGTGAAAATTTTATTCAATAAAGAGTTGTTTAATTTACAAATAAAAAAAAATACTTATACATTTGTTTAAATCCGCCACGTCTCTACTGGAAGTGGTATCACTAGAGTCAACTTCTCATTCGCGCCATAGCTTTGTGTCATCTTTTTATTAGTCTTTATATAGGTATTTCGAATGTCTTCGCGGAAATTTCTGGTGTTTAAATGGACTACTGGTCTATGGACCACCGGTACAGAACCTCTACTCTAATGTAAGATGTTAGTATCCCTGATCAACTTAACAACGTGTTCCGCAAGTTACAGTGGTTTTTTTTCGTTGAATTAGGTGATCTGAAAGGTTACAACTATGACGATTTTCCGAACGGAAAGAGTTAAGTCAACGACCTGAAAAGTTTACTTGGCGAGCGTTGAGTAAACCGTTAGACAACGTAAAAGATTGCTTGTTTACCACAAAGATATGTATGAAAAGGAATATAATTTTGTTTATTATTCAGTTAACCAAAAATAAAGTATATTATTTTAATTTGTTTTTTTTAAACGACCATAATTTTACTTCATGTCCTGAGTCATTGTATATAATATACGTTATTAATTTTTACTTTCCAGGTACTCAGGTAAAGTTTAATTATTTTAGTTATTCGACGTTTTTGGAATTTGGTCTAATTTGAATAAATGTCAAAATACATCTGAATCAATATTTTATATTATATTAGCTGTTGCCTGCGGCTTCGCCCGCGCAATTTAATAACATTCAACAGGATTCTTATATCGGGTTAAAAAGCCTATGCCCTTATTATCGGTTCGGTAGTTTAGGCGTGAAAGCGTAACAAACAAACTTACATTCACATTCATAATATTAGTAAGGCATTTTATGGGATAAGACTACGAGGAAGCTTGAAGCTCCCCTGCTAGTAACAGACGGTAGTACGTCGGTATCGTAGGGGTCATTGACCCCACCCTCTTGACAGGAGCGATCGTTATGGCAGCAGGAACAAGCAACGCATATATAAATAAATAACCAGACATCGATAGTATTATAGTATATTGTTTGCGTAGTTTGTACTAGTTACACCGCCTATACTGACAGAAAATTACGAGTTATAAAATATTAGATCATCGAAATTTCCAATCCTGGTATTTCCTAAAGTACAATGGTCCATCTGCCTCATGCCACAAGACTAGTAATAGACAAACATAGGATCTTTGCTGACGAGACCACTGGGTATAAAGTTCTGTGCTGCAATTTACTGGGTAGAAATGCAAAGTGTTATCTATTCTCGCCGCCATAATGTCATCATTACGCACTGTTTTTTTTTTCAAATATGGAGGGAAAGTAGTTGCTAGACATGCACATTAGGAATAACATACGAGCTTTATGGCAACGATGCATCAATGACATCTACGGTGTATATGTACAGGCCATAGCTGTATAATACAATCAGAGGCCTTACCATGATAGGCACCTTTAAAGTATTATCTTAGTGCAATAAATAACATCCTTGCTTAATGGCGCCGATGCATCAAGTTTTTTATGTGTGTACCGATTTTATGAACCGATTTTAATGATTCTTATTTCTGTTGGAAAGGAGGTGGTCTAATAGTGGTCCCATGATTAGAAAACCGGAACCGGATGATAGTACCTTAGAGAAATCGAGGGGAACTTCGGAAAATCGTAGGGATAACTAGTGCTTATGTTTTATAATATAATATGTACAGTGATGGCTTTAAGCTAGACCTTGAAGTAGGTTTTTTGCAGTATAATGCGTTAGAATTTGTAATAAGTATAATCACCGGCGTATTATTACGAACTAAAATCTACAACCTTTTAGAACTAACGCCACTTTATTTAATGAAAAACGATTGTTTAATTGTGCAGCTTTTGCGAGAGGTCGCTGTCATTATTGCTTGGTAACGTGGTTTTCAAGGTTCTTTTTAAGTACCGGCAATCTACATGACTAATGTATTTATAAAACAAGAAGAAAGTATGAGAATTTATTTGATTGTTGCTATGTTAATTTCCACGTAACAATTTGAGAATATTTGCATAAAATAATTATCTTTCTAAGGTCTATCAGGTACCTAGATACACATAGCAATTTGTTATCATAAAACTATGATTTGAAAAAAAAATTGTTTTAAAGGGTTTACTCTCCATTTGGTACCATAAAAATATAAAGAATAGCGTGACTTTGAAATTATTTTTTAAAGTAGTTTTACAGCGTGTTATTATAATATTAAAAGCGATAAAAGTTCAGTATGAAACACGTTATTATTGGGCGAAGTCTCTGCTGCTACTGCATATAAACATTTTAAAAAAAGTTGCTGTGGTATCTAGTTCATTTAAAATCTATTTTCTAACATAAAATCTATTTTCGCAAACAGTAGGTACGCTCATAAACAACAGACTTTAATTAATTACTCAATTGTAAACTCAAAATTTGAAATTTCTATCATGTTTTTGGACATGGACCACCTGTGGCTAGGCGTTTTGCGATAAATTCATATTAGCAATTATATTTAAAATCTTTAGCTACTGTTAAAATAATAAAGTGTATTTTTTATCTATTTTTTTAAGCAGCATTCATTAAAGCTTGTACGTATGTAGGTACAATTAATTATTTATATAAAAGAAGTTAAAATACATTGAACTTATAGATTGTACTATGTCATCGTTTTAAATGATTCCTCGACATTTTTGTCCGTATTAATCATGTTTTACTTACGCAGGTCGTTACACTGTCATTCGTCAAGTATTCAGAGCTCACCTGAAAATGAAAATAAATACATTTTAATGTTTTACTACAAACAGTGATTTTTTTTGTGAAATAATACATACACTCCCTCGTACCGGCCCTACCTATATTGGTGCTAGCGTGATGAAATTCGCTATTGTAAATATTACAAATGTTAAAAGTGCACCTCCAACATCGGAACTAGAGAAACGGCATTCTGATTATTATTATGTTATATGCATAACTGAAATAGCACAAGTGCAATAGGTAATATTTTAACAAAACAACGGCGTATTATTAATGGCGTAATACGGAAATAAGTTGCGCAACTCCCCCTTCTGCATCTTAAATATTTTCGCCGTTCATATTATTCTACGTCCCCTGCATAGATACCTGATCTACCTCTCTGCCAGGCATCGAAATGATTGCCAAGACTTTTAAGCTGCCAGGCTGCTTGTATGACGTGACTCTAGGTTAAATGGCTCTTTAACAATAACTTGCCTGTATGAGGACACAACCACGGTTTGGTCAGGGACGAAAATGTATTTTATTCCGTATAGGCATGTGCGTGTACATAAGGTGCAACATATTTGGCGCAGAACAGCGACGTAATAGTAATAACTGATTTAATAGCAACAACACTAACAGCCGCACTACCAGTAGTGACGTTTTTAAAACAGTATTGTCCTACTGGTAATACGGCAAGTAATGTCGTTGCTAACAAATCTATTAACTATGGCGTATATAGGCGAAGATTGTTTATTAACATAGAAGACAGATCCGTGTGCTGCTATACTATAAAAATGTGTCGTGGTCTGAATGGGTAATATTGCGTATTTATTTTTATAGGAGTTATATCGTTTTAGCCTCAGATTAAAGACCCTTTGTTTTATAGATGTCTTCCGGGGTAGTATCAAAGTCCGTTTAATATCAACGTTTTAGCCTTATGCTGACCTAAGTTAAACAACTTTTAATGTGGCAAATATATTCTAGTTTGATATAAAACGCGGATTTTTTTCTTTTGTGATAATCTGATAAATAAAATACTTGTCATTTACAAAGTGATCTATTGGAAGGGTGACATTGCCTGTAACATGTGCGTTTTGTACAGTTAAATCGCGTCAAATTCTAAACACGATAATGTTTGGCTGCCACGTAAAAAGCTGATGCAGCCAGATATAAATAAAAAAAAAAATATTATTAATTATTGCAGATCTATGGTGTCAGAGTTTAAACATAAATTCATTCCATTGCAATGAATTGATCAAATGATTCAGTTAACAGATTAGGATATATTTTATAATCCCGGATATTTTATTATAAGATGTTTACAGTTATATCGTAAACACTATATGACACATTTACTAAAACCAACCCACAAAACAGTAGGTAAGGAAAAAAAATATAACAAAGTTATCTCAATAAAATAGTCTTCGCTGAGCACATTACCATTTTCTGATTCCACCTTATCCAGCGCTCGCACTAATCACGGACATCAAAACTGGTAATTTGGCCTTGAAATCCGGTATTCGGCGAACGTCTATGCGATATTTTTGCTATATAATAGCTGTTATTAATATTATTGCGAAGAACGTTTAACGACTATTTTCTTCGAGCAAGGAAGAAATATGTTTTTTTAGATTCGTGAGAGATTTACACCTTACAAATAGGTATACCTATTACGCAAAAACTGTTGCGTCAGTAATTAATTTTCGTATTTTAATATATTTACCAATACTAACCTATACGCCAGCATAAAAACAGGTACCCTGCCATAGTAAACGATATTCAATCGAGTTGATTTAGTTTACCTCGGTGTATTGAAGACAGTTTTTATTTTCAAATAATTAATCGAAGCAGGCGTTATTTTGCGGAAATCCATAACTACTCAAAATAAAATAAAATAATTAATTTGCAATAAACGCTAAAATAATGAACACTGGCAAATGAACATCACATTATTTTAGCGGGATATTGCAAATTAATTATTTTATTTTGTATAGTTTCATTTTCCTTACAGTAAAATTATTAAGAACAGTAGTAGATAGAACATTTGCTCGTCTTGAAACTTATTGCTAATGTATGTAGCATTTGCAACGTTGCGAATTTGAACTTAACATAATATACAAGTATCACACTGATCAGAGTTAGTTTGTGGCGCAACAGGTATTCAAAATACATCGATCTATCTCATCGAATGATGTTAATTAGTACTCTAGTAGTAATACTGTAAGTATCCACCAACGAGCGACCCGTGACGACTGTACTGAAAACACACTCTTTTTGTAACTAAATTGTACTGGTTGAAGTACATGAATACAAGGATATAGTGTTTGTGAAATTTAAAATAAAAAATCCGTGTTCCTGCCAGAAAGTTCACAATGAGCGAGCATAATATTAATGGATCAGTTTCAAGAAGACCACTGGCGATAGCGAGCAGAAACTAGCCCGGGTAAGAGATCCGCCGTCTTTCCTTCCTATTATTGCTGTATAATTCATAAACCATTTCTGCAAATTCACAGCGTTTTATTATAATTTTATAAGCCTATAAAAATTCTGGAATGGAAAGTATCGAGCATATTATTCCAGTCGCTATATTGCTAGTGTTTGACTGTCGTGTTCCAACCCATAGAGAAGGCTAGCCCGTACATCCCAGCTTCAGGATTTCGTTGCACTCATAACATTATTGTGTCTAGAAGCAGCGTTTTCTCTATCAGATAGGTTTTGTGATTGTTCGCTATTAACCAAACTGCTTTACAGTAAAGTAATGTTATCAACATAGAAGTAATGTAAGCCGTGAAGTAGCTATTTGGTTGCGGTATATAGTTTCAACTTGACATATTCAGAACTTCCCTTCCATAAATAAAACAACGTGTGTGTAGTTAGTAAAATAATGCTAATGCTTTTCGTCTGGCAAGCGTCGAATGCCCAATGGCTCTTCTCATCAGGGGTCCAATTTACTTTTAAAATCTTTAATAGAAACCTAGTTATGCAGATATAGTTTATTTTCTTATTTACCATATTCATTTCGAAGGTTACCATTTAAGATTTACTATATTAGAAACCATTTTAATAAATCTAACTTTAGTTGTAAAACTACTTCTATACTTCTATCGGTACTCGTATCCGCTTAGTACTCGAAATGCTTAGATATCGATATTGTACGAAATTATGAGAAATATCTTTAATTCTCATCATTTTCGAGTAAAAAAGAGGAAAAACCTGTCAATGTTGCTCTAGTAATTGTCCCGTAAGAGGCTCCTATCCCCTTAGTACTCGAAATACTTAAATATCTATATTGTACGAAATTTATGGGAATCAAAGATATTAATTGAAGATAATTCCCATAAATTTCTACTATATACTAGTCGCTAGGCTACTACGCTAGGGATACTAGTCGCTTATGTAATTTTTTTTATCATTTAATAGGCAGTCATTTGACCGCCATCTCACCTGATGTTAAGTGACGATGCGGCCGAAGATG
>DVZN01000042.1:0-21096 GCA_018237365.1 Caria ino melicerta
CGCAAAATTTTGTGACTTTTTTATATATTTGATCTTTTCCATTTTTTTTTATAACAATCCTATACTGAAGTGAATTAAAGAAAAAGAGAATAACATATTATTCATATCAGTTTTAGCAAGTTTAACGAACGGCGATTGATTATTATACATACATATACATTTGAGGCTTGTAGCAAGACTAAAAATCCTGTAACCTTCCTTAACAAATTGGCTATCATACGCAAAAAGGATTTTTCAATTTCATCAAGTATTCAAGACAGTATCGTGTTCAAAAAACTCTTTAGCTTTGTAGTATTTTAGTACACTATGAGAGTATACATACTGAATGAAAAAGATTCTGAAAAACATAATGTTGCCTGGGATTGGATTGGTGGTCGCCAATCGCGACGGACAAATCATGCGATCTAATATCGTTGGATAATCGAGGGTGCATACTAGTATGTACTTCTGCCTATTCTTTCTAGGATATATGGGCGTGACAATATTTTTGTTAAAGTATACACTCACTCGGTCTGCCCCGTAAGTGGCTGCCCACCAAATGTAAATCACACTACAATACGACTCTTAAAAACTAACTACCACTGTCATTATATTCACGCTAATTTTCTTTAAAACCATCCGATTAAACCAAACCACTAAGCTATTACTCTAGCCGTATGCAGACCAATTTGTTTAATCAATTGTCACATCACTTCATCGCATTGATTTCCATTTCGATCGTTTTACAAAACAAAATGGACTGGCTTAGCATCGTCCCTTATCGATTTAAGTATAATGGATAATGAGGTTCTAGAATTTCCTCCAATTTTTTAAATTAACTACAAATCTTATATAAAATCATTGGTAATTAATAATTCGTAGTAAACTTAAGCGTAAATAGGTCCATAGTACACACAAAATTGAACCTTACGTTTAATTCTAAAGTGTTTATTTTTGTGAGACATTGCATGTTGTTTACGCTATTTGTGTTACAAATACGTACTTATTGTTGTCCTGCGAATGTAGGTACCTATATTTTCTATTCGTTTCTGAGACTATATTATAAAAATTTGTATGTACGTTACAGGTGGAACACGCCGAAGAGAAAGAGAAAAAAAAAGGGGACGAGACGGTGAAACAAAACGGCGCGCGGGTGCACAACGGCGCTGCGAACGGCGACACGGTGAGTTCGGAGGAGGAGGAGCTCGAGCGGGACGAGGTGTTCCCCGAGCTGGCGTACGAAGACTCGGACGGCGAGTTCGGCCCGCCCACGCCCGAGGGGCCCAGCCGCAGCCACACGCGCCGCTCGCAGGTGAGCCGCTGCCTGGGGGCCCACTGGTGGCGGGGGACTGTACCCTCACGTGGACGTTCGCTTTGGGCTAGTTCCTTTTAAATAGGTAGGCATTTGACCGCCATCGCTCCCGATGTTAAGTGGCGATACGGCTGAAGAAGAGTCGTGCGTTTAGGAAGTCTATTCACTCTGGTCTGGCTATTTCCATACAAACAGCGACGCTTAAAAAACCAGTGCTCGGCCCATCTACGCTTGTGTCGTCCAACCGTAGTTATACGCGCCGCTCGCAGGTGAGCCTGAGGCCTATGTCTCGAATTATGCGGGCGCGGGGAGGCGGCGGCGAGGGAATGGTAGGATGTTATGCATACAATCATAATGAACCGGTCCTCGAAAACGGAGGTGCGGGAACGGCTGAGGAGCGGTTTACTCCAGTCGAGCGGTGACGGTTCGTGAATGATAACCAATATGTTGCTGCCACAACCCTACGCCGCTGTAGTGCCGCGCGATGTACCCGCTAGTTTCGAGGTCGGGCCTGCGACGCCGAGCGGTCCGCAAAATTCGAGGCAAAGGCCTGAGTCTCAGGGCATGCAGGCTATGGTGAAGATGTTGATAATTTATGTGATGTCCATACTGGTGGCGGTTTGGGGTCTAACTTACACGTGATTGATAGTGTGCTTTAATGCGACAACACAGTCCGTAAGATACAGTACCAACCCACCTGCCCAGCGTGGTGGCTATGGGCAAAACCCTTCTATATACTTAGGTGTGGCCTTCGAGGAATATTAGTCGTAAAGTTATCTTTGCCGAGGGTATTATAATCTGTGGTGTTGGTTTGTGACTTGTGGGAGGACAGGTAATATGGAGGAGAATAAGGTGATAAGTGAATCTGTTACATAAAATAATGTAACCTGACTTTTTTTGAGTTATTTTGATAGGGTATACTAATGTATACGTTAATTCATTCATTTGTAAATTCGTGGAAATAAACCCAGTGAGGTCCGGTTTCTTTTGCAGAATAGACCATCCGCCTTACTGCCAGGCTGCTCGTAAAACGCGAGCATAGGTTTACTGTCACTAACACCGTGATCTGACTAGGTGGTAGAACTTCGCAGCGGCTCCCCCGGTTTGGTACCACCGCCTATTTATTCCTGCCGCCATAACATCAGTATTTGCTGTTACTGTGTTCCGGTTTAGGGGGTAAGGTAGCTGGTAAACTTATTTTTGCACTAGGCCTAACATCCTGGCCTCCGGTGGACAATACACTATCACCACCTGTGGTGTCTATAGGCAGCGTGAATTTCTTACCATCAGGGAAATCCGTCTGTTTTTTTGCCTTACAATATTATAAAAAAGTGCAAGATTGACAAAACAGACATATAATGGGAATGTAGATGGCTGTAAGGTATTAAGGTATGAAGAGAGTAATGAATGTGGAGGAAGCTAGGTAAGTATATAGGAGTCACACTCCCATACTCTACCCCGTACTGTACGGCATACCCCGAAAAGGATTTGGAGTAAAGATATGTGTAAACTCATTGTAACTGAAATGTTACCTGTAACACAAGACTGGACCACTCCAGTGTCATACACATGTGACATTATGAAGGCAGGAATAGGTAGGTGGAAGTGTGTGGTTGGACAAGTTGCCGCCCTTTACCACCAGAAAATTAAATAAAAGTATTGTTGAAAAGCAGGCATTTTTCTACCAGTCTCTGTTCCAAGGTGAGATGTGAGATTTAGATTGATTTCCCCTCACTTACACATGATTAATAGTGTGCTTTAATGCGACAACACAGTTCGTAAGATACGATAAGATATGCAGTCACCAACCCACCTGCCCAGCGTGGTGGCTGTGGGCTAAATCCTTCTATATACTTGGGGTTGGTCTTCGAGGAATCACTTGAAAATTATGAGAAAACATATTTTTTAGATGTAATCATGTTTGATTTAACCCGTGTATGGCTGCTTGTGGCGTTGATATAACAATGATAATTGGTGTAAAATTACCTATAATGAAATAATATGTGATATTGGCTTTAACGTCTCTCTGCCTGGTGAGATTCGAACACCTTCAAGTTCTTCACGTAATTAAATGGAAGTTCCCATAATATTTTCTTTCTCATTCTCTCACAGGCTAAATCCTATTTAACTATGCGTGTTTCTTTTTACTGAAGCTAGTTTTTAACCTGAAATTTCAAAACACAACTTTTCTAAATAAGAAATTAATAGATGGTATTATAATGAACAATGGGTAGCGATAAATTACTACCGCGTTGGCGAAGCCACGTTTGATTGTTGGTTTCAAACTAATGTGAGAACTAACTCGCGACTTTTCACCCAAAGGTGAAAGCGACTCGGACTCCAGAAACTCCACGCCCCGCGTCCGACAAACAAACGGACAAAGATCATACTGCGGATGATGTGAGTCTGCTTATATCTAGCTTCAATTATATTAAAACAACATAAAAGTATATCGCTTTGGACGCACATATTATTATTTTGGCGTAATTTATATATTTATCTATTTTATACCCACAACTTAGTGTGCGAGGTAGGGACTTATCTACCGCTTTATGTATTCCTGTCGCCACAATGACAGTGTTTAGCTCTATCGTTCTTCTGTATTTCAATATCTATATCTTTCCTACTGTCGATAGTATCTCAACTTTTTAGATAGTGCTATTGACAGTATGCAAAATCAAGGATAGATAGATCATTGATACGTTTCTAGAGGGTCTATTAATATAGCATGTACTGCAATGGTGGAGGCTAATTTGCATTGCGTTTTTATTTATACTTTTTTGTCTTGTAACTAATTTTTGGGTTTTAGATTTTTCTTATAAATTGTGCTAAAAGACTCTTCTTGCCAAATGTCATGTTTCTAGGCCAGTAAAAAGTACTTCACAAATATACCATATTAACTTTTGATACATGGTCTGAAATATTAGATTTTTTTAAATTGCATGCTTTTTCATGGGCTAGTTACGTAGTTTATCAAATGTGTATACATATACATATATATGGTTCAAAAGTAAGTGTTAAAATTTTAGGAAAGTGTGAACACAATAATAATGCTATTACCCAAAAATGCCAATTTTTTTATAAAAATATTTTTATTGAAGACCAAAATGTTATCAGCAAACTTATGAAAATGAACAACTACTTCATCAGCTGTTTGTATATTATGTACTTCATGAATGTTTTGATGAAGTAATAATAAGGGAGTTCTTTAAGAGGTAAAACACATGATAAAACCATAAAGTAAAAAAAATAATTTCAACGACATTGTTATGTGTAGGATCCTTTTGGCTAGGAGATCCTTAAAGTTACTTGAAATCGCAAATTTGCAATACCATTGACATACTACCAATACCTTGCATGGTATTGCAATCGACATAATACTATTGGCCTAACATGACATAAGTTGATATTTTAACAGCTGAGGTAATTCTAATAAAATATATCCTGGAGGAGGAGTATGTTCAGCAATGGACTATAATTCATACCTGATGTATGTATGTATAAATATAAATTTGTATATATCTTTGTTAAATAAAATTTGTGTTGTTTCTGTTCACCATCTAAATTTAAGTTTTTGCTATCTACTCTTCATAAAATGAGCTATTCAATTAGGATGTCTGTTAAAAGTGTACTTTAGTTGATAGCTCAGAATATTGTCGCTACTGTCACTGCAGTATATAATCTGTGTTTGAGATCGAGATATTTTGTAGAAGCATGGCAACATTCACAAAGAATGTCATTGCTCCTAGCTAGTCTGTGAAAGTGTTTCTAACTGTTTCTAAGTTAGCAATAGTGGAAGTGCACTAAAGTATGAGCTAAAATATTTTAAATTATTGTTTAAAAAAATTAATTGGATATAAATTATAAAGTAAGTTGTTTATTATGGCTTTGCTAGTACCACATCAGTCATGGGAGAGACAGTCAATAAGAAAAAACAATGAAGACAGTTTCTAAGTAAACACTAACTTATAAGACTATATGTATCTCTTTTTGTCCTTTATTTGAGAGAAGATAGCAATAGCTTAAAGTTATATAGAAATTGCTTTAAAGTTTTAAACATAATATCTGGAAATTCTTATACACTGCGTAAGTGCTAAATAAATTAATTATTCAATATCAATCGAAATATTACAGTCAAAAGAAAAAGTCCTTAAATTGAAGGAGGATCCCATAACTGATCGCAAGTTGCGCTCAGCTGACTCTCCTAAGCCACAAGATAAAAAGACGGAGAAGAAAGAGTCGCCAAAAAAAGCAGAAGGAGAAAAACAGGCGGACAAGGGCAAGGAAGGGGCAGAGAAGACTGTAGATATAGAAGTGATTGTGGAAGTAGAAGCTGAGGGTGAGTTTAAAAGTGCAATATTTATAATGTGATCACAACAGATCTTTACAGGTCGTAATGGTCCTCGGGTACATTTAATCTGAAATCTTTCACATATAAAATAATATTAATATTATGTAGAAAAAAATCTTGTGCATAATGTTATAATCATACCATCAATGTGTATAGGTGGCGTGTAGGTTCTACCATCAGCCATAAATGTACACTAAATAAATGGATTTGATTGAGTGGCGTGGAAAAGTAGGCGCATGGTGATTCAAACTCTAGTAAGCTCCATGTTAGCTTTATTGGTTATTCCAATAATATCAAAGTTCATGTTATTTTCTGGCATGTGTACAATATTAAATAGTATTAGTGTGTAGATGTGTGTCGGGGATGTATACGGGCGGGGTGTCCCACAGACGAGGCGCGCAAGCTGGACACGAACTACTCGCGGTCGCGCGTCAAGGTGTCACCGTACCGCCGCAGCCTGCGACACGACGCCACCGACACGTCGCTCGTGGCCAACTACACCGGTAATTACAACGCTTGTTTATTTCAAAATATACACAAACATTTACTAAGGCAACCAATGCTACTTATCAAATAAATGCACCTCCCCCAGGCAACAACACAACTATGGAAATGGACATCACAGAATCTTCGGTAGTGTCCGAAGATTGCTCCAGCCCGTACTTGAGCGGCCTGCGCAGCATCCGCGGCCGGCGGTCCTACAAGCCGCTCAAGGAGATGTCGCTCAGGAACATCAGCAACAGGAGCACTCGCTCCACTGCCACACTTAACTGTGAGTTATCAGGAATTATGATATCACTGGCTAAATTACTTGCATTGATCTCACCCTAAAGTAAGCAAAATTATATTAAATATACCAAAATGCTAATATTAGTTAATTAAAAGTTTGTAATTTTTGAAATAAAAAATACGTAAATATTCTTCTCTAAACGGTATGTTTCTCTTTAGTGAGCGAGCAACCAGTCCGGCCCACGGGCACGGTGGTGGGCAGGAAACGGAAGCCGGAGGGGGAGGAGGGGAGCGAGGAGGCCGCCGAAGGGAGCAAGCGGGCGCGACTGCTGCACCGCCTGGCGCGCCCCTTCCGCTCTCTGGCGCCGCACGTGCCGCCGCAGGTTCGATGTTACACAGTAGTATTTATTTCTTTTAAGTTAACACAAGTTGCGTGAATGTCCAGTGATATTTACGTTATTTACTTATTCACAGATAGTGGGAATAAACACAGACCTGCCTCTGACGGCGCCCATAGCGTCGGCCGACCAGTTCGACCCCGAGGCGATCAAACCCGAGCCGGCCCTCGAACCCACACTCGCCGCCGTCGATAGGGACTCGAAACGGTGTATCGTCATGTAATACCCGCCGATGCAGGTAATCTCCCATATATTATACAACTATCGACCCGCCCTAGCTACGCACGGGCATAATTCATTGGTATTGATGTCTTATAAAATTGTAGTACACCATTTTTTTCTATTGTCTATATTTTCAACATTTTACGCGTTACAATTAATGTGACCATAAATCCACGATCCGGCTCGAAGGACCAAAATAAATGTGTGGTAGATGTACCTCACCGCTATATGATGTGGCTGGTGCCTGCTGCTGGCACCAGATGATATTGATAGTTGGGTGTAAATGATACCCAAATGGGTTCTAATTGATCACCAATTTATTGTATTAAGTTGGGAAAATATAAAGGTATAAAATGGTAACTAAACATGACGTACCAGGTTAACTAATTTGACTGTACCAATAAACTATTTTTTTTTCACACGTTGGCTGACATCGAAATTTAATACGGATCCTTTTTAAAAATAACTATGGCCTATCCTTAAGAGACTTTGTAAAATTGTAATGGTGAAAGAAATTTTCAAAGTGGTTTAGTAGTTTTGGAGCGTATACAATGTTAATCTTTCCTCTTCACAACAATCTTCTTTTCTTTCTTACAACTCAGTTCCCTGTTTTGGCAACACACCAATACCACCTTTGACGTCTATAGGTGGCATATATAACATACTATGTAGGAATAACCCGTCTGATTGTTTGCCTTCCAATATTATATAAAAATAGTATTGTAATATTTTATTTATTATATAGAAATCAATTTATTTACCCTGACGCACGAGGTCCTGGGTTCGATTCCCAGTTTAGGCAACTTTTTTATGAGTTTCTGCATTTAATCTGAAAAAAACATAACGTTGCCTGGCGACGGACTTTCAAACCGTCACATCTTGGGACCTAATATCGTCGGCTAATCGTGAGTGGACTATACTAATATGTAACTCTGCCTATCGTTTTGAGGATATATGAGCGTGACGATATTTAAATTTATTTACAGGATCGAGGTGAATGGATTTTGTGGATTAGCTGTATTGTAATTTTTCGACTTGGTCGAAATTTATTTTGTGACTTGGTCGAATTTCGTTTCTTTGACCCGGTCGATCGACTTTTTGGTCATATTAGACAGTTTTACAAATGAGAGAGATATAAAATGTGTTGTTTTTTTCTACAAACTCGAATATTGTATGATAATGTCGCAACTCTATAAATTTTCCTTTAGTTCCAACATATATGTCAATGGATAACGCAAGTTGGATAACGTATTTCATTGAAATATGGCTTTAACAGAAAACAGGGGAGGAATGAAAAACATACATTAAACGGCAGTTTTCGATATTCGTCGAAATATAGTAGAAATTATAATGAAACTTGTAGCTGTTGATGCCACGTACAATGTGCCACGGAACTCACTTTATTAGTCGGAATTTGGCTGTCATATACATGGTGTAGATAATGTTAAACCGACAAAGCTTAGAAAATTTTTAACTGTTTCGAAGATGTAATGTTTTTTTTTTATTAATATAATAAATATCCTACAACTTTTATGTTTGTATGTATCGTCGGTATCTCATTGATATCTCATAGGTACAATTGCAAAGTAATTTTGTTAATAATCTAGAATCCTTGAATAAAATAGATTATTATATTAAACATGTACATATGAAAAATAAAGATCTCACTCAATTAAATAAACTATGTTTTCCCCAACAAGTAATACTGAAATTGGTACAAAAGCCAGGTAACAATCATGTCATTAAATCGCTAGATGGAGGGTGGAGAGGTTTTTAATTTTTATTATGTCTTAATTAATTACATTTAACTCCGTATTTCTGAAAACTTCATATTTACAACTTAAAAAACTTGCCACGCAAATATATAGATACTTGCGTGGCAAGTTTTTTATGTTGTAGTGACGACGTTGACACCTCGCACACTAGATAGCCGTAATGGCCAGGCCACGACCAGCGGTCGCGTCGACCAGATGCAACTAAAGAAACCAAATGGACGTCACTCACTCGGCCGCGACGACCAAATGTACGTTTCTTTGCTTAATTTGGTCTTTACTGCCTCTGGTCGTGGTCGCCTAGTGCGCGCGTAGTAGTTATGAATTAAGGTTGATAGTTTTTTTAGACTTACGAGTCATGGAGATACTACCACACCTCTGCCTACCCTTTCGGGAATAATAGTCGTGAAGGTACATTTATAGATTTTTTAAATGTATTTTTACATAAGCTACACAGCACGTATGACCGCCATGTCACAGCTTACAAAGGAGTTTTCGGGCACATGGCATAGCAGGCTTGTGTTTATATGTACTGTTTGTGTATTCAGTTATTTTTTTTGTTTTGTGTGTAAGGATGATTTATTTTAACTGTGGACCATGATATATTACTTTTTATATTTTGACAGACATACAACTGATGTTATTTGTTTAAATCATAAAAAGTTAATTCATGTAAAACATAACGTCCTTCTTGTATCTTTTCTAGTTATTTTTGTATGTTATTGTTATAGGGTTGCCATTTGTAAAATCGAATTACAAAACAAGTCCGAAAAAAGAGTTTTAAGTGTAAAATCTAGCAGTTTTGTCTAGCACTTTCTGCCGATTTATAAAAAGGAGTAGTTTTTCAATTTGATTGTTTCTCCGAGTAAGTAAAATATGTGATAGGTTATAAATTGTTTAATACTTTAGCGTACATAAATTGTGTGCGCCGTTGTAAAAAATGTGGGTTATGTGCATTTACCTTGAACGGGATGATCCGAGAATATGTATATGTTGTCTGTGGACTCTCACGCACTTAAGCTAGTATCGGTTATGTTTTTCAAGCGTAACCTCCGCTTTAAGGAATTAAAACGCGGTTAAAAACGAAAAATTTTACGGCGCCCGTGGGGATTGAACCCACGTCTCTAGCGTACCGGGCTTTTATGCTAATCACTACACCCAGGCGCCGTGGCCAGCACCCGTCGAATTTATCGTTCTTATTCTTTCGTTCTTAACCGCGTGTTAAGCTAGTATGTTTCTAAACTTTGCGAGGAAAAGTTTTCTTCAATTATATTTAAAGTATTCAACTTTCAGATAGCTTTAGCAATTTATTTATTTGAAGAAAAGGCAGGCATTTGACCGCCAGACAATGTGGCCGAAGACAGCTAATGCCTGCATGCATTTTTTCACATATAAAGTTACGTGGTGGATTTATTTAACTCTCAGGTTTTGATAATTCCTTTACGGCATGCTTCATATAATTAACGTCATTGTTATCATATTATGCAGTTTTCATACAAACCAAGTATATATTAAACTATATCGTCGGCTAATCGTGGGTTTATACTAGTACATAGTGTATACCTCTGCCTACCCTTTCGAGGACATATGGGCGTGACGATATTTATTTATTTTATTTTTTATTTATAACCTAAGATGGATTTTATAGTTTGGCTTTTAAAATACCTAGCTAGGTATACCATTTACAGCTGACTTAGTTTTAACTTTTTTTCCTTGCATTAATACTTTAACAAATAAGTCCCAAATCCTTCAATAATAAAAAGTGAGCCAGTTTTTCTCAATTCTAATATTATAAGGTTTAATGTTAACAATAAGTATTACTTGTGTACAATGTGTTACAATTATCTTAATGGTACCATTATATTCTACTAAAATGAACACGTGCCAATACTTCATAATAAATAAAAAAAAATAGCTAATTTTCCATCTAAATTCATGAATAATAAAACAATATTGGGTACATCATGATTTAAGTTTATCCTGATCCACCGCAAACTGATAGCGTTTCCAAGATCAGCCTTAATAAATTGTATAGTTTCAAGAATTGAGATTTTATATATTTTTTTGTCTAACAGAACATGAGAGTTAAACACACTGGACATCCGACGAGATCGGGCGATACGAGTATTACCGGATGCTTGTTCCTTGCTCAAGTGCGTATGAGTCCTATCAGACTATAGAAGATCAAATAATCATGTACAAATTGAGCATATTTTTAATATATTAAATATATTCCCTTATTAGTACGTAGTCTTAGCGCCTGTTCCACAGATATAGTCCTCCATTAGAGTATAAATTCACGTATGAACATTATAATTACTTGCAGATTTATTAGATTAACAAAGGGTACAATTTTAAAAGTATTTTCTTTGTATTCAATATGAGTTTGATACTTCCCAAAAGCGGAACTAAATATCGATTTCAACACATTTTTATTTGATTTATATTATTGCCAAAACATTTTATAATTAAATGAAGATTAAGACTGTCCGTGTCTGGATTTTAATGATTTAAATCACATATAATTTAAAATAATCAGTCGTGTTATTTGAATCATAAGTGAGAATGTAAGCACTTGTATCATTAAGCTACAGACATTTGTAATCGCATGTGTGATTTTAATCACAGATATTTTTGATCACGCGAATTTAATCACGGGTGATTGCTTTTACTTGGATGATTCAAATCGGGATTCAATCAATCATTTTACGACGTAAATTATGAATAATTAGAATCACCGAAAAGATTTTAATCATCCAAGTGACTTGGAGATTGTAATAGTTTGTGTTCCATGACACATTTCTTATTGTTTGATTAGTATTAATCACACTTTTTTTACTCATGAGATTTTTTTGTTGCTCTTTGTGATTTTGAATAATTAGGGAGTATATATATGATGCCATTTTGATATATCGTGACAACACTAAGCGCGCATTTTAATAAGCCGTGAAATATCGTTTGTGTACTTTCTGAGATGTTCAAATGTGTTTAAAAATGAAATATTAGACTTGTATTTCCAGGAAATTGTCTAAGGAAAAAGAAGGGAAGAATTAATTATGATTGCGGGGGTATATGTACATTTCCTTTTATCTGTGGAATAGGATAATTATAAGAGATTAAATCGGTATAAATTCTGTAATTGCAAAAGTTTTTTTCACAAATTTGTTGAACCACCGAAATAGCCATATTTTTTGTTTTTTATGTGTTTTGTCCACCGAATCAGCCTAGTAGGGCCTTAAGGCACCGTATCATGAAGTCTATGCCTGATTCAATCATTGAGAAAGTTGCCAAGGTATTTTTTTGTAGGTTAAAATGTTTTATTTCTTTACATTTTAATGTAATAAATTTTGTCATTTGACGTTGTATTTTATTTGCCCTCCAAACAATGTCCCATAAAATTCAATGACGAATGACCCATAACCAATACTCATTAATTCATTCTTGTGTTTATGAATGTCTTGTAACAATGACAGTGGAATTATAGAAACTAATTACATATTTTTAACTTTGCCACTATATGTTTCTATAACTACACGATATAAATTAAAGTAGCTTTTTGGTTCTATAATTCCCTGTGTACATTAGATTTTCATCTCTTCGTAAATTGCACAACATAAATTTAATGAGGTTTGCACTATCAGATAGCAGATTTGTTAAGGAAATTTTATGTCTAAAAATATTTCAAAATAGTATAGAATTTTGTTTTTCACTTCTTATAATTTTGTTCCTTATGAATCTGCACTGGATCACCACATAAAAATCTGTGAGATATTTTTGCGATTTATGGTTACATAAAATTGTATCTGGATATTGTTTTTTGCTGCTAAATAAGCAGTAAGAAGTTTTAAATTTTCCCCATTAGTAGGATTGTTTACATCACAAGAGCAATTGCTCAAAGATTTTTTATTTTTGTAGTTAATTTTAATTCAAGCACCCGAAGAAATGTCAACATTTTACGAGTAGGTATTATATATATAAAGAATGAATACAGTTACAATTTAATATGTATGAAATTGACTTACAATACTACTAATTAAACTCCCAATGGCTGAAAAATCACAAAAATGTTCAGATAGCGTTGTGTATATGTCGCAGCCAAATGATTGAATAACCGTTTAATAGCACAGCTAGCATTTAACAACGACTCTCAAACAAAAAGCTAGTTTTATAGTTGAATCATTACAGAATTCAAATTTTTTACACAGTACAGTACAGTTGGCTTAAAAGTCGCAGTGCTATTAAATTAACATGTTTTTCTGCCATTGTGCCGCTAGTTCTGTTTTGTTTACAAGATGGCGTCGACAGTAGGCATGTCTTGATGGTTACAAGTTGTTTGATTGTAAAAAAAACACAAAACTTACGGCGCCATTTTACTTAAGAAATCATTAACACAGCGACAATAGATACTTTTTATTAATATGACGATTACTACTCTCGGCTGCGACCATACAATGAACCTTAGTGTAGTCTGGAGTTTACACTGTTATGTATGATCTCATGCTAACGTTAGTATTGCATATTTGTGGCATATTTGGGCCAACTTGTCTTTTCTGCCAATAGAAGTTGCTATGTCACATTAATTAGACAGAGAAATCGGCGAATGAGAATGAGATAGCTACCTATGTTCTATATAGGCATCAAATCGTTATAAGAAATGTAACCTCCAGATTGTATATAATTTTACATTATTATACGTAAACGAGAATCAACGTTTATTTAAATTAAGACATTTTGTCGTTAGTGTAAGGTGCAATTTCACTCGTGCGTGATTTTACATTTTACATTATGACATTTTTATATCACCAATAAAAATTCTGCCCAGTGTAAGTGGGCAGAGATTGGCTGTGGACATTTTATGAGCGTCATTTGATAGTCCAGTTAAATCAATAGTAAGTGGAATATGTTGGTGTATTTAGGGTTTTAGGATGGTTTTAATTTGTTATTATGTAATTAATTTGTAATGATGGTTACTAATTCTTGAATAAATTGACCAAAATAAATCCATGATCCAAGTTTATTATTTTGCCTGGGTGTTCAGTAACTAACATATCACAACTGCTGACTTAAACTGCCATTTGATTATGCTTAATTGCTAAAATACCGCCTAACCTGGAATTGTTCTTATATTTGAAATGTAGGTGTCATAGAATAGAGTTTATAAAAAAAGACCCGACAACTGCCTATTTTTTAAACGAACACTGTCGACGCTGCAATATGTCATCTGCATTTTTCTGTTAAACGTATCGCTAGAACTAAACCATATACATTAGATATAGGATATTTTCGTTTATACAGACGAGCAGCAATTTGCTGTTGACATAGCCAACTGCGCTGTTGCGATCAGTTGACGGTTTCCTGCTGAGTAACAGCGCTAGCTACAGGTATACATATGTCTAAAAAGGCTAAACGATTTCATTAAGTTCTAAGAAAACATGTAATTGTTATCTATTACAATTGATCTCGCGACTCTGACAATCAGTATCAATAGCTGCAGTTGGCTATATTGACTGCTGCTATTGACTCTATTGACTGCTGAAGTCTGCTGTATCGATTGCTATAGTTAGCTGTATCAATTGCTGCAATTGGCTGTATCGTTTGCTGCAATTGTTTGTATATCGATTACATTGTGGCTGTCGATTATTACAATTGATTCTATTGACAGCAAAATACTGTTCGCATTAATAATCTAATATTTTTACTATAGTGCAGACTGCAGTTTGCACTTTTATATGCATAGTTATAGTTGTAGATCGTGTGATTAGAATTTAGTTTGAATAAGTTTATCGACTAAAATTCGACTTTATTTGAATGTATTATTGTTTTCGTCCAAAAAAAGATGAAATATTTTGTGTAAGTATAATGTAATTATTAAAGATTCTATTAAAAATAATTTTGTTAATAAATCATTGATTGGCAAATCTGTTGTTTTTATTGACTACTGGGACCCTACTACTCTTATTATTTAACTTCTTAGCACAGTATAAACACAGTAACTTCCTACTGTCTGTACGCTTAAATCTTTCAAAGTTAAGCAACAAATTTTGCAGTTTTTATTAAACGACGGAATGATTCAAAGGAAATGCTTATTTTTATAATAATGTACAAAGCACTGTGATAAGAAAACATTGCGAGGAAACCCGGATTCGTGCATTCGAATTTGACCTAATCTAGGAAACCAGGGCGGTTTCCCTTCTGGGTTGCAGAGGTCAGATGACAGGCTCTGTGTGTAAAAAATGGCGCCCTTGTATCCCGATGATCCCCCGATATCTTCTATACATATAATAAAAGTGTAGAAGAGTGAATTCTGTACATTGAAAATATTTTCAAAAAAAATAGTCCAGACGATTAAAAATGGGCAGCAGATTAAATTTTCAGATTTTTTGTCTGTCTGTCTGAATTCACCCTAGTCGCGGTTCACGCCGAATCTACTAGAACGATCGTAACGAAATTTGACTGGCGCATACTTTATAAGAAAAAGGTTATAAGATACTTTTTATCCCGTCAACTTAAGGGGTTCCCGTGAGAGACGGCAAAACACAAAATGTATAATTGGCCATAATTCATTAACGAGTGGGCAGGCTTGGAAGGGATAAAATGGGGTAGTTAGTGTGCTATGAAATGGAGATGGGTGGGGAGATTGATGAACAACCTCCCCACCACTCCCAACCAGTCTCCACCCTCCGCCATTTGTAGACTACTTTTTATTCCGTTTAATTAATTGCAGTAGCAAAGTATTAGCGTAATGAAAAAAAAATCTTAGAAATCTCCATACCATTTAGAAAGACCTATCCAATGACACCCCATACGGCTATGTTCTCTTGAATATTTTTTTTCATCCCTTCGTTACATGTATGGATACTAACCCTAAATTTTTTTTTCAAAATTTTACTACATAATTTTGTAGCGGTACATGATACACATACATCCTAATTTTCAACTTTTTAATCCATAGTCTCCGAGTAAAATGGCTATGGCATTCGCACGGAAAGACAGGACCTGACGAAATTATATAAGGGTTCCGTTTTTTGGCCCTTTGGCTACGGAACTCTAAAAAGTGCAGAATATGTTTACTGTATTAATGAGATGTTTTATCCTCATTTGAAAATATCCATAAGAGCTGGGTACTTAAATGATGTTGGTAGCAATCATGACGCAGTAAAGATAAGCAATAATGCAGGCAGTATTCAGGCTAAAGTGCGTATGCGCATCGGCACGCCCGATCACAAGACAAACGTTGCGTTTATTTCATTTTCAAAGTCAACCAACCAACCAAAGGTTTCATAAAATCGTTTTTTTTTAATACTAGAAGGAAATCAAGTAATAGTAAGAAATTGTCGCCACCTATAGACACCACAGGCGATAATGGTGAGTTGCCAACCTGAGGCCACGATTTTAGGCCTTCATTACCCATTAAACTAGGACACGTCAACGGCAAGCATCGACGTTATGCCGACAGGAGGCGGTGGTACCAATCCGGGTGAGCTGCTGCGTCTACCACCTTCTCTTAAGTTTACGTTGCTTTGACCGGAAACCGGAATGCGGCTGTAGTTAGCACCCGTGGTCAACACTGTTGTTATTAATAAGTAAGGTTGTTTGGTAGCTTATCGAAATTGGCGGGCAGGATTGTTCTACCAAACTTTATTTTTTACGTATCGTTATTAAGCGGACCACTGCGACTACGAGTGACATTCGTCGTGAGTTATCGACGCCGATACACATCGTTTGCATCGTATATTTTTATGAACGCTTTACACTAACATCTTGAGTCTCAATTTAGGAGTAGGTACTATTGTTCTACGGTCTCAATACTAGCCATGCTAAATTGTGTACCAAGTCATATCAAGAAAGGGTCTATACTACACAGATTTAATGAAGCAGAAGATTCTGATCTTAGTCACAAGGCGGAAATAAGGTTACTCAGTAAAAAAATTATTACGATATTCTCTAATTTATTATTAACGAAATATGTACCAGCGACCTTTAAATACACACCCAAAACATCATACAAAGATAGTGTAGAGTAGAGTCGCTGTTTATTGCTATGATAAAAAAACATTACCACCTATTTAGAAGTCACAGAGGTAGTGACAACACTACACTCATTTTTTACGAGTTCCGACAGTTAGCAAGTAGTTAGGAGCAAAGTTACATTTTATTTATTTATTTATTGCTTAGATATATAGCCCATACATTTGTATTGCTATAATCCTTGCAACAATAATGGCGATTGGGTTTTAATATCAGTTCATACATAGTTTGCGGGAGCATGCGCTCTGGGTTGGAAAAGGAAAGATCGTAGTCAGTCAAGATGTGTTGCTCGGGAAGCAAAGTCTAATTGAGAGTTGCTAGCCAGAGTCGCTTCGCAACGACATCGGGCATTTGCTCAACCCGAATTTGTATTATTTTTGAGTTGGGATTTAACGTCCACACTAAGAGCTGTCTTCTCTTAGACTGGCCCTCGGTTTACCTACAGGAAGACGAGATATTTGTACTTCATCGCCAAGACCGTGGTAATGTGTTTTGTGTGTGACTGTTACCTACGAAATTGGCATTCGCCGCCGTTATACCATCGCCAGGATTCGTTAATACACGACAGTACCTCTTAAACTTTGTGGAAACTATGGATTGGATAAAGTCCGCCACAGCTGAGAACTAAGTATTGGGGTCTGTCTTTTCAAAATACCTACCATTCGAATAGCTTTCTGAAGTGCTGTTGTAAATCCATGGTGTGTGGTGGTAAAACTGGTGAAAACTAGGTGGCGATGTAATTCTTCATAGCGTATGTACCACGGTCGTGCAACCCGTGTCAGTACGCATGAATCTATTTCATGCGACTTGTATGTGTTTGAGGTGGGGTAGGTGTGGGTAATGGCCTTACTCGCGTATGTAGGTACTATAAACCTTGTCCTCAGGATGCTTTGGCCTAGACGAGAATACTTACCTTAACAACCTTTATACAAGTTGTAGGTATCTATCTAGTTGCTTCTTCTGAGTAATAAAATGAAACCCTATTTTCTAGAATGTACCTACTAGGTACATTTAGGGTAGCAAAGTTGTTAGTTACTATGTATCTATATACTAGTACGATCGAATATCTAAATAGAAGTATCTTTATTTCGATGGAATATGTATTATTTAAATTCAAGAACAAATTTAATATAAGCCCAGATTCAGATATAAGTATGAACACCTTTATCACACAAACGTCCGTCCCCATCGAGACGGGGACTTCATCAGGTTCGACTGCCGAATTGGTAAGGGAACTACGTTCACAGCTCGACCAAAGAGACGGTCAATTGAACACCTCTTTATTTATTTACAACTTTACTTCTTCTATATGTTAGCTATGAACTTTAGTGGTCCTCAACAAGACAGAAATTTTGTGAAACGGTCCCTCATCATGAAAAGGTCAAGAACTACTGTCTTAGACCATCAAGACCATAAATAAGGCCACTCTATAATAATAGTAATTATTCTAAAAACATCCAATAATCAATCATGTCCAGAGTTGAAAACTGTCTTATAACTTTCGCAAAGTGATTGTTTCGTCAACCTACTCTCGGCTCTACAATAGGCCAATAAATAGTCAGAGACTAAACTAGGTTCAGAATACTAGTATTTTTCGGAGTGAAATCGTAATTGACTAAGTCGCAGTTTTAGATGTTACGACAAATCGTGAGTTACCTTAACATGAGACGATATTACGATTTATAAAACTAGAAAATATGCTTGTATAGTTAAAATTAGACGGCTTCAAGAAATCATATTTTATAGCCAATAATTCAGGGCCTAGCAAATATATATTTATTCCTAAATGCATTATAAGATAACGTACCTATCAGGATAGTGGAGACGCCTCTCTTGACCCAAGACGGCTAACAGCCAGTGGCGTAGTCAGGTAGATAAGCGCTCCGGTGCCTAGACAAAGAATCGGATCCTCACCCCCTCTTTCCACATAACTTGAACTTATATTGACCTACAAAATTATAGATAAGTATAAGAATAGGAGACAGTGAGTTCAACTTATCACTAGTAGGCTAATCTCCCTATTCAAAGGGTTGAGCGCCCCCTGAGCTCCGGGGCCCTGGTGTACTGCACCCGGCCCAACGGTAGCTACGCCGCTGCTCACAGTATTGAGATATAAAGACGCTGTAGATGTTACTGGTAGTTGGTACGCAGGTCACTCGGCAGTTAATAAATGACGCAGTTGGACAAAAAGTACGTAATCTACACTAGGTAGTACTATGATATATAGTGCGCCTACATCGATACCAGTGATCTGAGGCATAACTAATAACTAATGACATCATCATTATCAATAATGAGAAAAAAGACTGTGCAAAAATTTGAGATGTGGCAACTTATCTTACAATAACATCAACATTTAACGGCCACAAGTCATTGGCTCCAATTTCGATTTCATCAATTTTTATTTATATGTTGACAGTTGTACAGATTCGTAAAAGAAGTAATGCAGAGGTTGGGTCACTTTAAGTTCTATTGCACTTTGTTTAAAACTTCTAAACTCTAATTGAAACAGTAACCCAATCTATATATTTGGCGTAAAGATATGTATGTACGATTCCTATAGTATATATTATATATATTTTTTTTTTTTTTTTTTATTTAAACGGACTTAGTCACTTCGTGACTATATCGTCCCATCCAGTTTACAAAAAAAATTAAAATTAAATTTGCTTCCCTTACATTATTGTTGGGACGCAAATCTCAATAAATACAATATTAAAACCGGTTAAAACCAGTACACCTGTACATATTATCGATAATTCTACGACTTTTGCAAAATGGAGTTTTATGTATATTTTATACAGCGATACTTATCCGTTAGGTCACACTTATGTATTGCCTTCTCTTTTTAATATAAATTTTAAACGTCAAAATCCTGTTTGCTTTAAAAAAAAATGTTGGAATGTCGGTTTACGGACGATAATTTTACGTAATAACATTATAAGAAAATATTGATGAAAATTGCATCCTCTCTATCGCTTGCAAGTAACACTAGGAGTCACGCTTTTTAGTAAGTACAACCGGTGTTCATCGATTAACAAGACAGTATCATGTCAAAAATAATATTAATTATTTCTTTTTGCTCGCATTTTTCGTTGATGGTCGTGTCCACCTGAAGCGCCTTCACAAAGTCTTTGGCGAGCTGTTCCTTGCCACCCTATCTTCGACTTTTCTCTGGACAGAGGTAGCAGGAGGTCCTGTTGTCGCCTATTACCTATCCAGACCAGCTGGACTAGCCAGCAGCCAGCCTGAACCAGCAGCTATTAATCGTTTCTACCACCAGTTTTTTGAAGGTGTCTGGCTGTCCGATATAGCAAATTAGCTAAAGATCCTTTAGAAACATATTGTAGAGAGCCTAGACTTACAATGTAATATTAATTTACGGTCCGAAAAACAAAAAATCTTAAGATTCCGTTTCTGAAATATAGCTTGAAGAACCCTAAAAATACTTTTTCACTATTATTGGACAATATAACTCTTGGTATTATGATTAAATCCGACAGCGGACTTTGATGGCTCGTAAAATGTAGGCATATACGAGGTAAAGTGTTCTTAATTGGTTTAGTGTGTTTTTTAATCATCTCCTGTGATAATTTTTAATGACTAATTACTGGTAACACTATTTGACACTTCATATCCTCCAATATGATTTACATTATTTAAAAGTGAACATAGTTTAAGTTTGCGTGTTCCATATTAATTTTACTTTAATTCGTTAATAGGATAATTATTTAAAATAAAACAGGTATCTGCTTGTCACTAATAAGATAAAATGTAATAGAAGAAGCGGTCATAATGGATACTTAATTAATGTGGCCATTAATAAAAATGACTTACACTATGGTGGTCGTTGTATGCTCTTTCTCTTTCATACAAACGTCACTTGTCATTGTAATATGACGTATACTGCTACATTCGTTTTTGCCCACGATTCTTTCGACGTTTTGTAAATCTTGAAAAATATCGTCACGCCCATATAATTTCTAAAAGGTAGGCCGAGGTACATATTATTATGTATCCACGATTAGTCGACGATATTAGGTCTTACGATGTGACAGGTGGCTTGTTAGTAGTCAATCGTGCACAAATCCAATCCCAGGCAACGTTATATTTTTTAGATAAACTGAAAAAACTCTTAGAACAAATTCAATCTGGGAATTGAACCCAGGAACTATATGTTTTTTTTTATAATATTGGAAGGCGGACAAGCAGACGGATTTCCTGATGATAAGAAATTCACGCCGCCTATAGACACCAAAGGTGGTAATGGTGCGCCGCCAACCTGAGGCCGGGATGTTAGGCCTC
>DVZN01000043.1:0-20975 GCA_018237365.1 Caria ino melicerta
CACTACACCGAAAAAACGTGACCGGAATATGAATATGCAATACTATTTTTTTATAATCGGAAGGCAAACAAGCATACGGATTTCCTTATGGTAAGAAATTCACGCCGTCTATAGACATCAAAGGTGGCAATGATGCGTTGCTAACCTGAGGCCGGGATGTTAGGCCTCGCGCAAAATTGTATAGCTGTCGATACATAGTCTAAATTGACGAAATTACGTTGCGTTATACGGCCAAACTTCGGTCGATCCTAAGTTCACCAGCAGTTATTCAGCGGCAACGTTTTGATAATTGCGACAGCGCTCAACAGTAAGTAGACACACAAAGTTGCGCAACAAATCTTTTTTTTTTAGTTTGGAATAGATACTTTTTCAATACTCTATACTTTTCAGTTAGGACAATTAAAAGCTAATTTTTATATGAAAAAAGAATGGATTTTTAAAACTATTATAAAAAACTAGTGATTTTCCAGAATCAAAGAAAGAAGTATAACTTTTAAAAGAAACAAGAAGTGAATTAGATATTTACTCTGCGTCATCTGGATCAATCTCAATTTAAGACCAGGAAATAACAGGCCTTAGCAGTTAAACGCACCGGGCCACCGAATAAATCACCCTACATAATAAACCAAACATACAGATATACGTTTGTGGAGACAATGCGACTTGCCGTGTATAGAACTTACAAATGAATAAGCAAAATTAAGAGCATTTCTATTGTTAGTATCTTTGAGTAACAACCATATCACAAGCAAATAATATGCTTACTTTAGGGATAGATCAATATGTGTGATTAATTCAGGGATATTTATATTTATTTATTTATGAAGATATACATACATATCTTTAAGCCCGTACAGGGTAGGCAGAAAGTATCGAGTGCCAAGTGTCACGATTCCTAAGCTTAAAACTTGCCCAGCTTCCTTCACACTAATTACTCTCTTCATACAGAAAGAAGAGCATTTAATAATTTAATTTCGCTCTAAATGAGTAAAACTTATTTCTGAGAACTTTACTTTTTCCCTGTGTTGGACCGGGTTAGTAGAACAGACAAACTGCCTTCCAATCAGGCAGCTCGTAAAAGGCGAGCATAAGCTTACTGTCACTAACAATGTGACCGCTGAATAGGTGACGTGGTTTCGCAGCAGCTTAGTCGGATTACCTATTCCTATCGTCTTTACATCAGTGCTTGCCGTTTACGCGTCCCGGTTTCAGGGGTAAAGTAGCCAATAAACTTTCTTTTGCACGAGGCCTAGCATCCCAGTTTCAGTTTAACAACGCAAAATTACTAGCTGAGCTGTCTACATGCAGCATAAATTTCTTACCATCAGGAAACCTGCTTATTTGCCCTCCAATATTATAAAAAACTTTGTTACTGTATTAAAATTCCCATGTTGTGGTTACTAAAAAGTTACTCTGTTACGCTTACTAAAAGACACATTATTGAGATCAGATAATCCGTCTGCTTGTTTACCTTCTAATATTATAAAAAGTAATCAATCATGCTGTCTTTTAATATAAAACTGTGTCTGTATAGATATTTTAAAAAAGTACATACATTACTAAATGTATAAACAACTAAGGAAGATTTTAAAGACATTTAAACATTTAATACGTTTGAAAATAAGTAATACTTCTCCTGTGAACCAAAAATCAAAGTTAGTGAATTTAAAAGTGTCTTCTAATGTGCCTAATAAGGGGGCGCACTTGCAAAAAACACTTATTGAAATTGATGAATAGAGTACGTCTAATCAACAATTTTAATATGTGAATTTTGCAAAGGCGTCTCTTTAGAAATCACTTTAGAAGACACTTTTAAATTCACTGACTCAGAAAACTAAAAATAAATTGCACAAAGCTTAATACTTATACATAAGTATAATTTCAACAAGAAAGGATTTTCCAACAATTTGCAATTCTTTATAGAATAAAAAGGTTACGTAACAGCGGGAATCCCATTTTGAGATATAAAGCTTTCATTGTAGAAACAGTACCGTCTCAAGAATAAAAAACGACACAACGTCCTATTCCTCAGAGTAATTTTGTAGAGCGCGTGTAATAATTGCTTGAAATTAAATAACATTTTTCACAACAAAACAGGCTGGATGAATATTCTTATGAAAAACGAATATTGTTTGAAATGTTCATTTTTATAATTTCTTAACTTGTGGCAGATATTCTTTGACTCGTCATAATAGAAAAATAGCTTCGTTTCAAGTTTCGCAGATATGAAACAAAGGTGCTGTATTTTTTGACTGGATTACTACTATGACGTAGTTTTTTGTTTTAATGGCGCATCTGTCGTTTAGTAATAGGTAATAGGTTATTAGTTAGACTCTCAGCCCCACAAGAATATCCGTGATACCTAGGCAGCTAGGCAGTAACCATCAATGTAAAAGTTTCTTTAATTTTTTAATACAAAAATGCACTAGTTAGCAAAAAAGCACGACTCGCTCATGAAAAAAAAATCTTATTTTTTATAATTCGCAATTTTTGGCACGATATTTAGAATCAGATATTCTAAATTTCTTACCCGTGACAATCCTAGAAATTGTGTTTGATGCTCTCTTTTTGCTATAAATCGTATTTTTTAGATTAACATAATTTGGAATATAAACGCTAACAACGTCATTAATAGTGCGAACGAAGTGATACTATCTTTATTAAGGTCGATACAAAAAAGGCATCGATTACGACACCAAAAGCGAAATATCTGCAACTTAGGAAAATGGCAAGAGTTGTCTATGCTCCTTTGTGATAAAAAAAAACTTTAGTGCTCAAAGGCATGGTGTATTTTAAGTACAATAGTCAATCTTTAGAAAATTTGCATTACGTAAATTAGACAATAAAAAGAGAGTTTATTTCGATGGATTAGCCATACAGTTAGATAAACTAAGGAGTCAAATAATTTATTGTATAAGGCTATTGAGCCATTAACCTAACAATTAAGAACGTCTAGGATCAAAGTAGAAAAAGAAAAAAAGTTAGGAAACTTGACTCTTATTGCAAAAAAATATTAAATAAATAAAATAGAACAAATTAATAAATATATTAAGACCTGTTTTTTTTTCGATTATGTTCAAAAAATCTTTTATATTTTGAAATAAATGAATATCGTCAAGCCCATATATCCTCGAAATGGTAGGCAGAGGTACATACTAGCATGCACCGACGCTTAGCCGACGATATTAGGTCCCATAATGTGACGGGCGGCAAGTCCGTGTTCACAAGAACAAACAAAGAAAGGTCTTTTATTTTTTCTAAATAATGTATATTTAAAGATACCTGGTGGGAATTGTTTTAAACAAAAACAATGATCTAAAAACATAAATACAATATACAAAAATGTACAGACATATTAAGCAGTTCTTCCTTTTTAAATTCATTTTGAAATACATTAAAAGCCAAAAGGATGATAGGAAATCATATCCATACAGTCAAAAAAGAGAATCAGGATCCATTGTTAGAAACGGTATGTACGTATTAACGATATTAAAATGTTCGTCCAACTTTGCAAAGATGGGCTGGCAAGATTTCATTGTAATTCTGGCAAGGGACTTCTATTTTACAAATTACTTGAGCCAATAATATTTTAGATTTAATTCTGGGAAGATTCTTTTTAATACTTTGAAATGAAAGTCTATTTAACCGTGATAAAGAAATTTTCCTTTTAATAAGATTAGATTTTTTTCATGTGTATTTTGGAAGAAAATGTTTCCGTTAACACTTGTACAAATCACATATAGTCGCTTGTTTTAAATAAATATAATAATTCATTAAAAGCTGCGGCAACCTTTATGAGACTATATTCATTAATAAACATGAAAATTAATAGGTACGTATCCCGACTCGAAAAAAACATTTATAATTTAGATTAAGTTCATAAATTTTGAATGAGAATTGCCACCATGTATACCGCTAACCCAGTCCAGTATTTTATTTTGAAAAAAGAGGTAAAACACTTCAACAACGAATGCAACGCATTACAAACCTTGTCAATATCAAAAGGCAGTGGTAATAAGCACATCACCGATGGCGTAGTTTCTTTTATTTAATAAAATTGCAAATACCGTGAGCTGTACAGATGGTAAGCGGTAACCATCGTCTATAGATACCGTTAAGGTTATCACTATCTTGTGCAAGTATACGGATTACTCTACGCTCCGAAACAGCCATTATGGCTGCAAAAATAGGTATGGTTTTTAATACCAGCTCGGACGAAAGCTGCATAGTTCTAAAAAGTTAGATTAGAAATATTCATGAACCCCACATACGGTGAGGTCGGTCACCAATACAAAAATCGTTCATTTATACGTGAACAACAGTGATTGTTCACTTAAAAATTAAATACACTCCCCGTGCCACGTGAATGCGACGGTGACAAAATTCCAAAATTCATGAATTGGTCGTACATTGTTTCAGTGGTCAAATAAAACGAGGTCGGGAGAATACGTACATTTATGATGGAAATGAAAAATCGTTCCAGCATTTATGACGTTATTGTTTCTGAGAAGTGTGAGCTGGTCTACCTAATACGAGAATAAAACGGCTTCAGGGTGGAAACCCGAAGCGTCTAATAATTTTTATGACTATTTCACAACCTTCCAGTGTGATTTAACTCGACGCGTGTAAATTATGATTTAATTTAATAACCACCAGTGCGAACGGGCATAAAATGTTTTTATGCGAGATAATATACTTTTCATTAGGAGTCATGTGTTGCAGTCACAATTTTATATTCAAGGTTTACGAGCTCGAATAAGTCTTCAGGATAAGAGTTTGATACTAGGGTGCACCAGCCCATAAATGGGAGCAGTACTCCATATGAGGACGGACTTGGGCTTTATACAATATAAGCCTATGCCTCGGCGTGAAGTACCACTTCGCACGGTTTGGCTTTACTCTCCAGATGAGCACGGAACTAGACGTCACTGGAAATTTCCACTCCAAGGACTCCGATACTTTGACTCAACACAAGGGGAGTGTTTCAATTATCATACGGCTTAAATTGCTGTTTCTTATAATTGAGTTGACTTAAAAAATTAATGTTGTTACAGATTAAAGGTATTATAGACCCAAGCATTTGATATGAATTTTAATTTACTACCTCACGCGTTCATGAATAAAGGGGTAATAACTTAATAATTATTAAAAATATTTTTATTATATAATATAATTAAAAATTTATGGTTCCCATATTTTTCCTTTATCTGTGCTGTAAGACGTTGCTTCGTACCAAATTTCAAGATTCTGAGTTCAATGGAATCAAACTCCTGTAGGTTTCCTTGCGCGTTTCAAAATTTTGTGAGTATATACTGCATAAACGGGCGGATCTATTGATTGCGTTAGTTTAGAACTTTGATTTTTTCACAGCACCAAGGGACCTCTGAAAAATCGAACCTAAGTATTTTCTAAACCTAAATATGTAATACAAATGTCAGCTTAATTCTTTCTCGCGTTCCTGAGAAAAAGGGTCGTTATAGGCGGACGGACGGACAACAGGGTGAATCTATAAGGGAGCCGTTCTTCCTTTCGAGGTGCGGAACCCTAAAAAAGACACAAGGCTGCGGATAATAGCTATCAAGGATATAAATTCTATGGACCTTCATATTAATTGCCGTTGTGTTGTCACTAACGGCAGTTTAGATCGCGATTTTTTTGGGCGTAACTCGGAAAACTAACCAAAAATATAACTTCAAATGTGCAAAGCAATGAAATACTTCTTTGTAAATAATATCACTTCTTATCAGCCTATACAAGTCCAGTGTTGGATAAAAATGCTAAGCAAATTCTGTGTTATTAATATTACTTAATAAAATAGAACTTAGGAGTCGTGACACATGACACTCGATACTCTCTGCCAAACCCGTAAGGGACTTAGCGTGAAGATATGTATGTATGTATAAAGGGCGGTACACTGCTGGCTGACACGGGACGAAACCAAACTCCTCTTAGATCGTTATCTCTACCAGTTAAAAAGTGCGTTTATGTCTGTTTATATAAAAATAAATAAATATCGTCACGCTCATATATCTGCGAAAGGGAAGACTGAGGTACATACTAGTACCTACTTTTAGACAACGATAGTAGTTCCGATGATGTAACAGGTTGCAAGTCCCTCACCATATCAGACACAAATTCAGTCCCAGGCAACGTTATATTTTTCAGAAAAATTGATATAAACTTATAGAAACAATTAGTTGCCCGACCCGGAAATCGAAGCCGGGACCTCGTGCGTCAGAGTCAGCCACGAAAATATTTGGCCACAGTGGTATCTGTATATATGTTTAAATGAGATCTCCTATAATCCGAAGGATATAGGTTACTTTTTATTTCACAGGGCCCACAGTTAGTAGGTATACGATAATTATAAGCTATTTAATTGTTAGCAAAAGTAATGGCCGCCAATCATGATAATAACCATGCACTGCTAATTGCCATCGATAATTACAATACTTACATGTATGTAACAGGTACTTACAGCTGCTGTATTACCTGCGTGTACGCCAGTTTTACACAAAGCGACTTCCATCTGACCTCTGCAACCCAGAAGAGAAAACAAGGCAAAGTTCGAATTCGAATACACGAATCCAGGAACCCGGTTGTTTTCCTTCACCGCAAGAGAACTCAGAAAATGTATTTTAGTCAGTAAAGCTCATTGGTACATGGCGGTGTTCGAAGCTGAACTAACAGATGCTGCTGAAATGCAGCAATGCAGCTGAAAGTTCGAACTACCAGACTAACATAAACCTTGACCTAAAACATGGCCACAATAAAGCGACGCCCCGCTGACATATCTCACATATGCTACCTCTCTTCTACTACCTTTCGAGGCACGAGCCTCGTTGGTTGACGGGTGCGCACAGTCGCCTTACCACGCCCAGGAATAACGAGATTTAGGTTCAATCCCCGACAGGGTAGAGTGGTTTATCAAAAATCAAAAATCGTTTATTTATCTATGTAAACTTATTGCAAGTGTTTATATATCGTCAAAATGACTCTACCACCGGTTCGTAAGGCAGTCCCTGAGAGGAAGGACCGGCAAGAATCCTCACAGTTGCTCTTTTCAAAAATCGATGCTTAATAATACTATAGAAATCTGCTCAATTACTTATACAAAACAAAATCGGTTTTTACTTAAAAATACACTAAACATTAATCACAATACTAGAATATATCAAACCTCCTTGTCATCTATATACTGTTTGTAATATTATGTAAAAAACACAGATGTTTAAAGTTCTGGGATTCTGGCAATAAGGATATGTTTGTATTTCTATATACCTATACTATATCGCAAGCAAATAATTTGCTAGAATTTATACTTTCCATTGCCGGCATTCGGTGGAATTCCATTATGTATTCCCTTTTTTAACAAACTGCACTTGTACTTTTCCAGAATATTGTTTATTACACACTAGCCAACCGGTCTCACTTTTTACAGCATCGTCAGGGCTTTATAACTAAAGACAAACAATTTTTTTTAATTCTATCGTTCAGTATATGGTTGAGAGTTACCGACGGAGAGTGCAGTTTGTTAAGAAAGTGAATAAATAATTTTTTTATTTTAGGGTTAAATCAATTCGTGTAATTTGACACATCAGGAGAACCATCTGCTTGGTCGCTATTTATAAAAAAATTATAGCCATACTTTTGCACGAGACCTAACATCCCGGCTTCAGGTTGGCAACGCACCATTACCACCGTCCGCGTCTAGTGGTGGCATGAATTTCTTACCATCAGGGAATCCGTCTGCGTGTTTAACTTCCAATATTATAAAAAATGTACAAGCGAACTCAATTGCGAACAAAAACTAGTGTAATATATGCGCAATTGTTCTAGTCTAATATGTCATTAATAAGTCCGAATTTGATTGTCTTAACATGGGGATAATTATTTTTACATTTATATATTAAGTTGAATAGCGAACATAAGGAAAAAATTGGCTAAGAGCGAGTCATACTCGCCTGTGAGGGGTTTCGTTGCAAACAAAAATGACCACCACCAAGTATAGGACCACCGACCGCCCGCGTAATTCGCGTTGCTTCGATGCCAATTCGAAAAATATTTTCATCAAAATTATTCGATATCTCCTAAACCGTAATCGATGTTGTTCCGACCAATTTTCGTTGAAAGTTTTTATTGAGTTCCGTGATCCCATTTATTTCATAATTTTCCCCTCCGTAGTAGTTCAAAAGTTAGAAGACACTTTAAGAGCGAATATCTCACAAAGTACTGAAATAATCAAAAAACTATCTTTAAAACCTCCACACTATTTAGAAAGATCAATCTAGACACCTCACGCGGCTATATTTTTTTCTTCCCTCAGTTAATGTATGGAGTGCTAACCTTAAAAAAATATTTTTTTCAATCATACTACATCATTTTGTAGCGTTCATAAAATACACCCATCTTCTGAACTTCAACTATATAGTGCCCATGGTCTCCAAATAAAATGACTGTGACATACAGACGAACAGACAGGATAAGACAAAATTATAAGGGTTTCATTTTTGCCATTTGGCTACGAAACTCTAAAAAGAATATTAAAGTGAAACTTCTTTAGCGGGGTTTTGTACTTTTTGTGATGGTGAAAAAATGTTAAACTCTTAGTCAGGTCAGGCACGTGATTTGAACAAAAATTCGTAAGACTGAGGGAGGGTAGAGTGCCGGTAATATAAATTGTCATGTTTGTGTACGACAGCGCAAGAAATGAATATTGTATTTACCACATAAATGATAGTGCTTTTATGCTGGTAATTAAAGCTATTCGTGCAAATTTGTTACCCAACCACTCTAAAATATCACAAATGTACTACGTTAAAATTCAAATATTTCTGCCGCCGCTCCCAGAGTGCAACCCGTTTTTTTCTACTTTAAAACATACTTATTTATAATAACATATAATAATATATAATACATAATATGTGTCTGTGGTCGTTGTACTTAAGTTACTTAGTATGAGACTTTAACGCTCGAAGTCCCGGGCTCGATTCCCTGGTTGGGCAATATGTTTTATGAGTTTTTTTAATTTATTTGAAAATCATATCATAACATTTGTGCGCGACATGACGTCGGGCTTACCACCTGTCACATCATGGCACCTAGACAAGGGGCATGACGATATTTATATATTTTACTTTGACAAAATATAATTTACATTTACGTGTCATTCCTGTCACCTGCGCGACACACAGACTTTTTATTTTGCATTTTAGTTGGATATATTTCGGCCTCTTACAATTCTTCGGGTAGCCCCGAGTCCCGCGTAATAGCTTTACTGCCACTAACACCGTCTAATCTACGTCTACTACTTTGACTGGTGGTGGACCTCCGAAGTGGATCGCACAAATTTATACCACCGTCTTATCTATTCCCGCCGCCATAAAATCAGTGCGTGCCGTTGACATGTTACGATTTTGAGGTTGACATCACGCCATTACTACCTGTGGTGTCTATAGGCGGCGTGTATTCATTAGTATCAGAGAATCCGTCAACTTCTTTGCCATCCAGCATTATAAAACAAAAAAGGATTAAGTTGAAATTCCGTTTGGTCTTGGATCATATCGCAGCAAAACTTAAATAATTATCTGGCTGCACAAACAGGGATGCAATGGTTTTAGTTAGTTTTAGTTAGAAAGTTTATTAGTTTAGTTAGAAAAGACTTGGATTTCATTAGTCTTCGAAATATAAATACAGAAAAAGTCCTTTCATAAGTGACTTGAGAGCGCTCACGTCACATATTCGCCATAAAACCTGGCTAAGAAAGAAAGAAAGATAGAAAGAAAAAGAAACAGTTTATTTAAGACAAATAATGTACACAACAAGGAAAAAATCAAGTTATAATTAAGTACCTAACTAAAGTATTAAATAGAAATTTAAAAAAACCGGCTCTGTTACCGTCAAGCGAAGAACAGTCTTATAACTGTAGTTTATGTGCACACATTCAGACAAAGGTACTGCCAAACCAAAAACATCCACAACTACTAATAATTGATAGTTTATTTCATGTTTCCTCAAAGCCTAACCGGAATCGCTTTCGCTGCAATATTTTAAAGGCAATGTACTATACAAGTTTAACCTTAAAACATTTAATGACTTATTTTTTCTGAACCCTATTTTTTAATTAAACAAAAATAGCTGTAAAAACAATAAAGTGCCAGGTGCGTGCCGACTCGAGGCTGGGATGTCAAGAAGGTTGTTTTACTGGACTTCCTTACTCTCCATGTCCCATAACACGTCAGTGACAAGCACTAACGTTATGACAGCAAGGACATGGGAGGAAGTAGTTACCAATCGGAGAGAGTTATTGCGAAACTCTACCACCGAGTTAATAAGGTCATCGTGTTAGGGACAACATGTAGTACAATCTGTGCTCACCTTCCACGAACTGCCCGGCAGGTAGGCAGTTGGTTTGTTCTTAAAAAAGCCCAGGCGTGCTATTTTTGAATATTCACTGATGATTTAGAAATTGCCGATGGTTAAAATACTCCTCAATCAGGGACACTATAAACACGTATTTTTGAAATTCACACCATGTCTACCAACAACATAAAAATGTGATAAAAATTTCGTATTTAGTGTCAGTGATTGACGAGCATTTTATTCATCGGAGATTTCAAAATCACTGGTGAATTCAAAAATATCTCCCCGGACCATCAGGGGTAAATCGGGGGCATCTGCGTTTGCTAATACACTTCCGTGTTTCAACAAATAACTCGATAGCAAGTGCCAGCCAACCCATCCCAAATTTAGGTGCCGACACCCGTCTAACAATATTTCTTAGAATAAAGAAGGAAAATTATTTAAAAATACAGCTTTAAATAAATGAATCTGCTCCAACAAGTTTAGTGTGTACAGGGTCGGGCGCTGATAGCCATCACAGCAACCTTAGAAACAGGCTGGTCGCTTACTTATTACCGCTTCCAAAATATTATACATACATCGTAATAATTTATTATATAACACGGACGTATTTATTATCCTCTAAAAAATTAATCTAAAAAAATACATTACATTTACTTATTATTTCATGAATGTAATGAAATAACCAGTGAAAATAATTTTAAAATAATTGTGATTATACTCGTAATAGGTAAGTGCTTTCTTTGCTGTTATTGTGTACTTATTTTAAAAATTAATATTAATAAGGAATTAAGACTTTATTCCTTATTAATATTATTTTTTTAATTTTTGATGTCGTGTATATATAAAATTCTCGTGACACTGTTAATTGCCAATTAACAGTGTCAACCCTAAAACGGCTTCATTGATTTTTATGAAATGTTATATATCTGGTAGGTTTGAGAATCGGTCGTAATTAAGTTTTCAGATGCAAAAAGTGTTATTTTTTCAATGTTTTTTTTTTGGATATTTGTTATTTCCTATTTGTTTTCAGTAATTAATTTTGAAAACGCTACCTTTTATATAGTTTGACGAGGAGTTGACGGCCAAACATAAAATGTCATATTATTATGATTAGAATCAAGAACACCCTTTGACGATGGGAAATAAATAAAAAAAAAAGGTTTATTTAATAAGTCATTTGAAGTTTATAAATGCGGATATACGCGACCTTTAATGGCTGACCTCATGAATTTTAAATAAAAATTAATATTAATATTATGTAATTAGTCCCAACATATTAGAACAAACAAACATTTTTATTAAATTCAATTCGTCCAATACTTCATTTTATTTTTAACTTAAAGGATTTCGTATAGTAATAGGGAAAGAGGACCCTCGTCTCTTCTAGGAAATTTCTAAGTTATCTTACCTTTTTTTAATAACTCTTAAAATAGTAAATGTATAGACAACCTCTATAGTCAGTGTACGACTTTAACCCACGAGGTCCAGGGTTTGATACCCTGATCAAATAACTTGTCCGGAGTTTTTCCAGTCGATCTGAAACCTTTAACGTTGTCTGGGATTGGATTTGTGCTCGATTGACGACGGACCTGCCACCTGTCACATCATGGAGGTCTAATATCGTCGGTAATCGTGGGTGTGACGATATTTATTTATTTTTTGTATAGATAGTCCTTATTCAAATAAATGTTTTTTTTCATGTTTGTCCAGCCGCCATAATGTACCTGCTTGATTGCATTTTTTTTTGTTTGTAATTTATTGGCATAAACCAACTGATAAGTAATTTCATACCATACAATCTGTCATTATCTGTTACAGTGGCAAGTTGATGATATAAAAATAGCGAAATGTTCCCATTAGAGGAAGAGTACAAAAAGAAGACAGGCATAGTCCCGCGGGACATCCAGAGCCTGCGCGAGTGGCTGAAGACGCAGCCGCACCTGCCTGCCGAGCACATCACAGGTAGTGCATTATTTTTTAATCGTTATTTTATACTTATTTACTTATATTTTTACTTGTAACCTCGCTTTGCGGAACCGCCTTATACGTCCTTTATTGGTTCGAGTCTCCTAATTAAAATAGACTATCAGTCCTCTTGCCCAGCACAAGTCTTTCCAAAATAACTACCAGTTTACTGTCACGTCGTGTCCCAGTTAAGAGCGTAGTGTAGTTAGTACATGTGAACATTATGCTTTACACTCCGGTCACAGTCTGGCTTGAAGAGCCATAGGTTGCGGCCAGTGCAATTGCTTGGTGCTCAGGAATTCTAGTTTGCAGTAATTAGCAGCTGTAATTAATGTTCTATTTTATGTGCACAAATACAGAGAGAGCCCATAGTTACGATGTTCGTATTTGCAAGTCATTAGTGACGCCACTGTGATGATGTTATTTAGTACCTTGTGATATCGTAGTTATGCCATATTTAGACTAGTAAATTATTTCCAACCCTTTTCATGAAATCTCAAGTGTGATTTTTGTATATAAACAGATTTGGACTTGATCCTGGTATTCCACTGCTGTGACCGCAGTTTCGAGGTCTCGAAACAGCTCATAGACACGCATTACACACTAAACACGCTCCTGTCCGCCTACTTTCAGGAGCGAAAGTTCGACAGCGTAGCAGAATTCACACTTACTCATGCGTAAGTACAATTCTACTACTAAAACAATCAGTACAACTGTTTATCTAAATATTTTTTCGCGCTTAGAGCGTGATCTCTGTCCGCGATTTCGTCTTTGTTTGCTAAAAATACATCAAGTAACTTTATTGTTATTTGTGTTCGATGAGTGAGGCTTAACGAAGTTAAGGGCCCAGTCCAAAAGTGGTTGATGATGATGAAAACCCCAAATTGATTGCTAGTTGCTTGTGACATCGGTGCCAACGGTCAGTGTGACGGTCAACGTGAGTAGGAAAGACTGTGAAAGCGAGCAGCTTGGGCAAGCAGTAATTCCTGAGAAGAATTATTGACAGGTATGAGATAAGCTAAATTCAGATGGAAGTTTAAATAATATGAAAGCCTTTTACCTTTACAGCGTAATGACGCCCCTGCCATCTCGCGCCTACGACGGATCCGCCTTACTCTACGGACGCATCACAAATAGTGATCCGAAGCTTTTTCTCTTTGAAAAGTGTATAAGGTAATAATAATTTATACTGTTACCTACATTGAAAATGTTTTGTTGGGCAAATAATTCTGGGATTGTAGAAAACAGGTCTAAATGTCAATGTATAATCGAGTTTGATTCATCTAAAATCAAAATAATTTTAAGAATCGTTTCTCACTTACATGAACATCGATATTTCAAAATTTGACTTAACAGAAACTACCTAAACTCATCGCACAAGTAGGTACTTGTGCGACGAGTTACCTATCTTCATCAAACGAGACTTTTTTACCAACCAGTAAACACTTCAGTTAGTTTTGTATAAGTCAAACATAGTTCACGAGCTAATAATGTGTATTTTGCTAACGAGTTCGTCTGTTTCAGGACTCTCATCATGATATTCGACTTGCAGCAGTACCAGGAAGGCACGTGGCCGGGCTTGATTATAATTTTAGATTTCAACGGATTCACGCTGGGACATTTGACCAGAATCGATTTGACGAATTTAAGACATCTACTGTATTACTTACAGGTAAGTTTTGCAATTGTGAAATCTTCATTCAATCGAGGCATTGATCGTCCTAGAATCTGTTTTAAGAGAAACATTTTATTTATCAATTAATAGGCAGTCATTTGACCGCCTCCTCGCCTGATGTTAAATGACGATGCTGCCGAAGATAAATCATGCTGCCTTTTCACTCGGGCCTTTAAGGTGGCTAGGTTATAATATTCAGGAAATACACTCGCAGGTAGCGAATTCCTCTCCTTAGCCGTTCACATTATAAAAGACGAACAGAATCGTTTTATGCAGATAGGTGGAATGTCTAAAGCATAAGGGTGGAGCGATCGCCCGCGCCTTGTTTCCCGGAGGTGGAATGCGGCCGGTTGAATTAGATCGTGTAATTATTTCACATCTTAAATGTCCAAACACAACTATCTTACATTTGATAATTAACTTTTGAAAGCATGGTTTAGTATGTTTCAACACTATACAGTACCATTAAAAAATAAAGATTCTCATGATTATTATATTTGATTTTTATGCATGTGGCAAATTGAAGGGCTAACGCTAAGGTAGACAGTAAAGTTTCAGAGACACAGTACATTAGATACGGCGGTAAGAATTACATCTCATTGAACTAGGTAAGTAAAGTATGCAACGGTTTGCACTGCCTCATCTGATCTGGCCACCATATTATCAGTGCTTGCCGGTTTTGAGGGTAAGGCAGATAAAGTAAGGTAAATTTACTCTAGCAATGATCCTTAAAATTCCGGCCTCAGATTATCAACTTTGGTGTCTACAGACGGCATACATTGTCTACCGTAGGGGAATACGCCTGCTTGTTAACCTTTCGACATTATGAAAAATACATATGTGAATTCTTTATTTTATAGGAAGCGCTGTTAGTGAAACTCAAAGGTTTATTTTTTATAAATGCCCCGAGCTTCGTCAATAAACTGGTCCTGATGATGAAGCCGTTCATGAAGCCGGAGCTGATGAACATGTTCCAGATACACACGGCCGACTCCAAGACTCTAGACAAATATTTTCCAATTAATGTGATACCTGTGGAATCTGACACAATTGAGGATTACAAAAGTAAGTTTATCCTAAGTTGGTGTGGGATCTATGCAGCACAGATACTCATCTCCCTACTGTTAAGCTCGTTAAAGGCAAACAAGGCACTCACTAATGTCGTGAGCACTAACTCAATTCTTAAATGCTGTGATAACTCATGAATTGGTGTCTACCCTTCGGCCTGAACATCAGAGCTTGTTACCCTAGTATTGGGTAAACATTGGGTTAGATTCGATGGACTAACAGTAAAGCCTCGGTTTTACTCGGGTGATAGAAACTACACAATAAGGTAGTACAGACGTGATTCTTTTAAGTTTTTGGATAAATATTAGAAATTTAAAAAACTTGCTTCCTTGTTGGATGTGGCTCCTCCGTTCTTTTTAATTACCCTAAATCTCCGCATCTCGCATAATATCAGTGCCTAGCACCACCTTGTTTCAATCTGAGGTTAGGGTGGCCGATAGACGTACACAGTTGGGCTGACATCCTAGCCACAGAACAGTGACACACCTATTAAATTCAACTAATGTGTCTACAGGCCACGAGACAACTCTTTCCATCAGTAGAGATCTCTGCTTATTCGTTGCTTTTTACAATAAAAATGTGTCACTTAAAAGACTTACTCAGCCGTGTACTCGATGAAAAAGTTTCAAAAACACTGAAAAATATAAAAACAAATAAATAAATACTGTCACGCCCATTATCCTGGAGAGGGTAAGCGGTACCCGCTATTAGTCGACCATATTAGGTCCCAGATGTGACAGGTGGCAATTCCGTTGCCATATCTGGCGCAAGTTTGATCCCAAGCAACGTCTTGTTTTATGAGTTACTGTTATAACTCATAAAACAAGTTACGCAACCCGGGAATCATACCCAGGACCTCGTGCGTCAAAGTCGGATACCTACTACGCTCGACCACAAAGGCGATAAAATAAAATATAGTATGAAATTGAAGTAAATACGCCAAAAACGTTTCCCCTGTTAGTATATAGTTAGTTCCAAGTCAGTTAGTTCCCCTATGGTTCGAAGTTATTTTGAAGAACATCACCTGCCTTCCCGCCAGGTTGCTTTTAAACGGTGAGTATTTGCCCTATCACTGAAGCCTGGTACAATGTAGTGGAACTATTTAACATAAATATATAAATACTACAATTAAAAAAATGAAGTGTAGGTAATATAATAATTAATTTCTACTTACACTTTCACTGAGATTTTGAGCCTATTAGCATTGTAACGTTTACAATGGGCTACACAGGTTTGAAAAACAATACGAACTCGTTAATTTTAAATTATCATATCAGGGCACTACACCTAGTCTCACCTCAATGACTGAATGGTGGTTATAAGGTACGTTTTGTTTTCAGGTAAAGTAATAGCTAATTTAAAAGCGAACGCTGCCTTTTTCGAGGAATCTAATAAAAAACGTGTTAATGAGACTTTGCGGCCGGGAGCGAAAAAAACATTATCGGATGTCTTTGGGGGAGTGGAAGGCTCTTTCAAACGCCTAGAAATCGATTAAGAATTAATAAAATCTGTTCGTGGAGAGCTAACAAGAACGTAGTCAGGTTTTTAATGCCCCATAATCATTTTAGTGATAGATATTATAAATATTATAGCAAAACAATATTTTTATTTAAAGATGATTAATAATTATATGATAGTGTATCACATGTGTACATCCAAATAACATACCCGAAGCACTTCAGAAAATGTAGCATGCAGGAAGGCAACGTCAATTCGGCCGAAAGCCCGCGCCCTCGCAACAAAGCCCTCGCGATTGATATATTTTTTTAAAATATTGAAGGCAAACAAACAGATGGATTCCCCGACGGTAATAAATACACGGCGCCCATACACCAAAGGCAGTAACGGTGCGTTGCAAACCACATCCGGTTTGGAGGGTAAGGTAGCCCACCTTACCCTCCAAACCGGAACACGTCAATGGTAAGCACTGACGCTATAGCGGTAGGAATAGATGAGATGGTGGTGAGAATCCGGGCGTTTCGGAAATCCAGCTCTGGGTCAAAGGTCACGGTGTCAACGACAGTACACTTCGTCTCTTACGAGCTGCCTGATAGGCAGCTGGTCTTTTCTACAAAGGAGAATGAACTAACACGGGGCACATTTACAAGACTTAGCGTGCATACGGTGGTGAGCGACGGCCGTCATACAAAATAAAATAATTAATCGACACTTAAAGTTTCAGGCGTTTACATAATATTTATTACCCAAAGGCTTACAAAGTATATAATCTAATACATTTAAGCGATCGATTCTTGTACACATGTATATGATCTTGGAAACAACTCCAACGATTTTGGTTCTGGAACCTGACGGCAAGTGATCACGGCCGCCCACTAACAACTATTACACCAAGGGATCCCACAATCCTGTGGCCGACCTTTTATGAACGAGGAAGCTCTTTTCTTGGAATTCCTTAAGGCATGTTATGACGGAAATACCGTCACTGGTAACTGATTACATAAAGGTATTGCGTAGTAAAGAACAGCCAAATTTCAATATGGTGTGCGTGGAACTTGGAAATCTAACGCTTATTTTTCTTAATATTTGAAGGCATACAAGCTAATCCCTAATGTTAAATAATACACGCTGTCTACAGACACCAGAGGTGGTAATAGTGCGCTGCCAACTTGAGTGTCTTGCAAAAGTAAGTTTACCGGTTTCCATACCCTTCTAACCGGAATACTTTAATTACAAGGTCTGGTGTTATAGCTGCAGTGATAGATAAGGAGTGGTATCAATTCGTGCTAATCGTTTAACGTAGTCAAAGTCAACGTGTTTGTGACGATATGGCCATGCTCAACTCTTACGAGCTGCTTGGTAGGTAGGAGGTTGGTCGATTCCGCAAAGGAGCCAGGACCAACACGCGGTAAAGTAAAATTTAGTCTGATAGTAGAATTCATCGGCAAGGATTAAATAGAACAGCTCCTCAAAATATTCTCTCACGATAGATGCGGTAGAAAACGCTAAGAACTAACGCAATACCAAAGAGTACAGTGAAACGATAATTCGAGTTTCCCTACGTTATTGCCGAGAACCCGCTCGCACATGGACGTGTATGCCTGCTACGTATGAAGGTGCAGGCAGTGAGCCGGACTCAGTACTGCCTTGTTTTCCTCAGCACGCCAAGCTTTTTGGAGGCCAATTTAGCCTTCCCTTTGAAGTGACCAGGAAATGTAACTTTACCCGATATATCGACTCCGATAATTACAAAACTGGCTGAAGTGGCTAAGGGTTAGAAGAACATATAATGCCTGGTATGAAGGCATTTTCCTTATTATACCCCAACACAATCAACCAATCAAAATACTGTTTATTCGCATAAATAGGGTAAATAATTTACCCTATTTATGCGAATAAATAGAGTAAATTATTTACCGTAAATTGTATCAGATCTTATAATTATAAATACATGTTCTTAATCCTATTTAGCCATTGCAATGGCATGCAAATATTTATTACAGGTATTGTCTTAACAACGATTACATTTTATCGCATTCAGATGAACGGTTGCGAAATTCATAAATAATAGGGGAATTATATGAGACGTAAACATATTTTTAGGGTTCGGTACCTCAAAGGAAAAAACGGAACGAAACATCACTTTGTTGTCCGACAATCTGTCGGTCACGATCCCTTTTCTAAGGAACACGTAGAGATATCAAGCTGAAATTTATATCAAATACTCATGTCTGCGGTCCCTTAGATCTGTGAAAACGTAAACTTCTATTTCCAACGCTTTTAAAAGAGACAACAGTTTATGCCGCAAATTTTCGAAACGTGAGAGGAAATTAAAACCTAAAAGGTACTTCCAATAAACCTTTAATCTTGAATTTTGGCATGAAGTACGGAACCCTCGGTGCGCGAGTCCGATTCGCACTTGGCTGGTTTATATTTTTTCTTTTTTTATCACCTTTTTGCAGACTGCAAAAATTTGGCCGGTTTTTTTCACCCATAATATTTTTTCTTTCCTAATTTTTAGGGTTTTGTACCTAAAAGGTAATAGTACTTAGCTTCCGCAGTCTATCTGTCTGTCCGTCTGTCTGTCCGTCTGTCTGTCACCAGGCTGTATCTTATAAATCATGAGAGTTAGAAAGCTGAAATTTTTACTACAACAACACAACACAACACATCTTCACGCCAAGTCCCTTACGGACTAGGCAGAGAGTATCGAGTGCCAAGTGTCACGACTCCTACATACTTGCCTAGCTTCCTTACTACATACACGTCGGTTTCGGAGACTTTTGACCCCACCCTCGAATAATACACAGGCGATTTGGTCATGGAATGTTAACCGAGGTCTCCCCGGATACCTACAGCCATTACACATTCGCATTGTATATCTGTTTAGTCAATCTTGCATCATCCATTCTTTCTACATGTCCGAACCACCTAACCATGAAGTCCTTGGAAAAGGACATAAATGACTATTCGATCAATCCCATTGAATCCATAACAGAACTTTTCCCTGAAAAATCATCTTAGCTTAAGCAATAAATAAAAACAAAATATTTTTATAAATAATTGGTTAAAGTAAACCAATTATTTATGAAAATAGCGGTCTACCTAATATAATATAATTAGGGTTTCGTAAATTTTAAAGAACGAAAAATTTGACGGCGTCTGTGGGGTTTGAAGCCTCGTCTCCAACGTACCGGGCTGATATGCTAACTACTACACCCAATTTTGAGATATTTAGATTTTCAGATTATTTTCTGCCTGTTTGTCTTTCTGTCTGGCTGAACTACAGCCGCGGTTCACGCCGAATCTACTGGACCGATCGCAACGAAGGAAGGTAATACTTTACAAGTATTACCTTCCTTCGTTACGATCGGTTTAATTTAGGGTGGGACTGCATTAGGTTGGGTGGGGTGGAGTGGCGTAAAGTCAAATGACGTCGACAAGAGTTTGTTAAATATAAAAACGCGTGCGAAGCCGCGGGCAACAGCCAGTAGTAAATAAAGTACTGTACTGTTGTTGCCCGCAGATTAATACTATGCGCAAATCTAGTTTAGGCAATAGAGAAACTCCAAACTCCAATATTCTGATAATACAAGAGATCTGATTTGATTGAGAGAGACTTTGACTTGTAATATCCCGTGGCGTTTATCGTGACAGCTTATTAATTTTTATTTTCATAGGCGTATATTTGTTCGATGTTATTAATAAATTTGCACTGTTTCACTAATTTAAATTATATTTTTATACACATTAGCAGTTTCGCTTTTTAAAACATCTTCAGAGCTATATTATTTTTTCACTTATAAATTAGTGAAACAGTGCAAGTGTATTAATAATATCGAAATAATAAAGTGCAGTTCCACCAAGCGTTGAGAATGAAAAGTATTCAATTTATGTTTGTTCGTTGTCTCATATTTAATACAAATTAGAAAGTTCTTTAATAACATATGTCTGGTCACACTGAAAAATGTACTGCCTGTTTTGTAAGTTGAAAGCCAGTTTTTGATATTGCGGTTGGTTGAAAACAAAAAGCAAACACGCAGATTTCAATTCCACCACAATACAGGTTGACTTCACATTCTTAGCGATATAAATCATCACTTCAACAGACAGACAGTAATGAAAACACAGTACAAGAGTAGTGACCGAGCTAGTGACGGAACAATAAGATGTAGTATTTCACATTTACATTATGTTCACAAGGTGAGCGTTGTCCGCTATTGTCCACTTGTGTTCGACTCCGATAATGGTGGGATTACACGGTAGAGGTCCAGAAAATTACTAAATTAGTGTAAACACACATACACCTACACACACACACACACACACACACACACACACACACACACACACACACACACACACACACACACACACAAAAATTTACACCCCCACACAAAACCTATTAAATTTAAACATATATAAAAAAAAAAAGAAAAACTAA
>DVZN01000044.1:0-20937 GCA_018237365.1 Caria ino melicerta
ATCCAGGGGGGCAGGTTCAGAGGACGGCAAAATTGAAGACAATATTATATTTTGTGGTGTTATCCTTCATATTATAATTCAACCGCCTTTCTAATTTTAATAGCAATTTGGGGGCTCCGTGAAAATCTCGCACAGGGCGCTGGTAATGCTATAAGCGGCCCTGGCGGTAATTCTGCTGTACATCGACTAAACTGTTAAGTTATCGCTATCTATCTTCAACGTAAGTAAAAAGATAGAGACGATACGAGTTTAGCGGTGTCAAATTACTATGCTTTAAAATTTGTATGAACCTTAAGTCTGTATCTTAGAATATAACCTTTAAAATATTGGCAAGTTTGTACACTTACTAATTTCACAGCGCTAAATATGTCTCGTCTCTTTTTATTGTTATCACGTTGAAGACATATAGAAATAACTTAAAATTAGTTCAGAAAACGTGCAGCAGAATTACCGGCTTGTAGTGATTTATTCGCAAGACGCGCCGAGCAAATATTCATTGTAGCGAATTTGTCCATTGCCTGCACGTAAAATGTAAATTTATAAAAATATAAGCTTCGTATTACTTTCTTCCAGTTCCAAAGAGCCTGTTTCTTTTCGGAAGACGAAGATATGGAGAAAATTAGAAAAGCCATATTGAAATTACCATTATCGAAATTCAGAAAGGTAAGTAAGTACCATCTAAGTGTAGCAGTCAAGCAATATTCGACGCTACATTGATGCAACATACACAAGTTTAAGAAAATCGTAAATCGCAATATATATAACTTGCAACGCTTCTCAGTCGGACCTCGGTCACCAGGCAGTACACCTTGCCTGGCTGGAAAGATCTAAGCCTGCGCGGCGTCATCACTTACCCTACAGAAAGGCTTTTGTGATAAAGGTTTGGGTCCAATTTTTGACGGACAGGTGTTTGTCTGTCCGCCAAAATTGGATTGTTTCTGGGTCTGCTTATTAATTAACTAGCTGACCCGGCAAACATCGTATGGCCGCATAAATTAATGTATTGAATAACTATGACGCGAGAGGTTCCTTAACTTATGCTGCTCATGCTCAGGCAACGTTTTTTTTTTCACAAATTGCCCGACCCGGGAATGAACGCGGGACCTCTCGCGTCAAATACTGATAAAGTATTAAATTCGCAGACCAACCCTATCATAACAGCCACACATTCCTCAGGTATTCGACGTACATACAACCAAGCGCCTCCTCAACGTCACCACCGGTCTATCGGTGCGGGTGTTCTTCAGTCCCAAAGCCCCGAACCGGGACGAGCTGGACGCGTTCCTGAAGAAGTTCGCCGTCATCAGCATTAAGAAATCCATTAAAGAGAAGATGTTCATCGCCTCTTGCGCTAACTACAAGGGATATGACGAGTTGTGCTCGCATCCATCTGTTACTATTAGTAAGTATAACTACATATTGAAGGTAATTCTTTTACGCATTCCTGGGTCTGGACGTTTACTAAATTTATTCTGGTATTTATATATGTATTTCTATGTTTTATTATGTCTATATTTATATATTATATTTCAATATCTTTATATAAATCTAAATAGGCTGCTTTAAGGCAGGCATGATCCATCTTCGGCCACATCGTCACTTAACATCAGGTGAGATGGCAGTCAAATGAATGAAAGTACCGTAAAAATCGGTCTAGCCGTTTCAGAGATTAGCCGGTGCAATCAGACAGAAAAATTGTAAAAAAGTTATTTTGATTTATATATATATATATAATGTATACATACATATGCATATGGTAAAAAGCAGTTATTTTAATATTACAAACAGACACATTTTATTTGTGTATAGATGTATAGATATGTTATTTTTCAGGTGGCAGTACAATAAGGTTTAAACCATTCCATATAACTGGAATGCCAGATAAGCGATTAAAGAAGAAAGTAAGAAAAGAGTTGCGATTAGAATGTGTTGGCATAAACCCTTATAGCACCGCTGGTCCAGAACATCGACCAGAAGATGCACTAACAAAGACAGACACAAAAGACACTTATGTAGATGGGAATTTTAAAAAGGGCAACATTGATTTAACTGAATCAAGTGAAAAGGATGGTAAAAAAATGAATGTTAAAGCAGAAGAAAATGTGGTAACCCGTCAAAGTGAGAAAAATGAAAATGTAAGTGTTGAAATACATAATAGACAGAATAAGGGTGAAGATGATTGGGGTAATGGTGGAAACGATTGGGATGTGACGTGTGACAAGGAATTGAATCCAGATATTGACTTCACTGAAGCTGATCTTGAAGATTTTTAAAGTGTTGCGACTCGTTGAAGATTTTCGAAGATAATTGTTTGTCTCGGAAGATTTCTGAAAATTTGTGGTTTTTTGCCTGTGAAGATTTCTGATAAATAAGTCTTTAACCTTTTAAAAATTTCCAAAGAATTATTTGAGCCTGAAGATTTCTGAAAAATAAATTTTTGACTCGTTGAAGATTTCTGAAGAATTATTTAACTCTGAAGATTTCTGATCAAGAATTGTTGTACTTTACGGCAACCAAATAAATATCTAATTCTGCCGTCGTACTGGTAAATGCAAATAAAATTGCGATTTTAATGTTAACGCATTTTTGTTTGTTACGGTTTTAATATTACAGAACATATTAGCATTTTCTATTTTGAGTTGTGACGTCAAAAGTGAAATCTGTCTTTTTGGCGTTATTTGAAGAGCAACTTTGGATTTTGTGATTTCATGCGTAAGCAAAGTGAATATTGTTGAATTTTTTAAAGTTACTGCCACAATTTAACTAGGTACCTTTAAGAAAATTTAGAAATAAATAAATCTTGCTGATGTTATTTTTATTTTTAGTATTTAATACTGTTCAGTTCAGTGTGTCAATTATGAATTTAAAATCGAGAAACTCGCTAGCATCTCCGTAAATTATTTGTACGAGAATATGTACAGCGCCCCTATTGGTTATTGAGCTAAATTTCTTATAGAAATAAAGCGAGTAATTTACAGACACGCTAGCGAGATCTCGATAGTAAACTCATGGACACACTAGATGTACACTTTCACGGTATGTTTTTTATACATATACTAAGTTTATAAGAAATCCCTGAATGCATGCGTGTCAAGCAATCACTTGAAGCAAAATAATGACCTTGAATGACGTCACTGAATTTTGATCTATCTTACTGTTGCAACCACGATTTGAGTCCGTAGTTAACGTTTATCGAAATTTAAACATGAAAGCAAATTTCAAGAACTTCACGCAATTTTGGCAAAGTGTGACAAATAAAACACCGATCTGGGAATATTGAAATTGTCTTCAGCAAATAGTACTACATAAAAGATCCATGGATTTTAAGGTTCTTCACCTATAGTAACCGGTAGTGTTTGGCAAATTAAACTCTTACTAGGGATATTCGATATATGTACATGGATGCATCGAAATCAGTCAATGTTTACAATGCGATATATCGAATAAATCCGATGTTTTGAAAAGTCATAAGTAATGCGTGCATCGATGTATTTTTAATACAACATCGAATAAATTAATTTACAAGCAAACGCGAATGAACTAATAATTCCATGAAAATTGAGTTTGATCTCTAAATTATTCCTAAACAAACTTTTTTGTTCTTTTATATTTGTTTTGAAATATAAATTTACTTTCCAATAACTTTTTTTCATTGACAAAGTATTTAACGGAAGAAGGAAGTTAAAATTGTAGATTATTCTCGTTATATATTTTTTTTTTGATCAGAGATGATTTTTACGAAAAGTTGTTAACATTTTCTTAGTTAAATATATTTATTAGACTAAATTATAGCATTTTTGATGTCATGTGGGAAAAAGTATTTGATTTTCCAAAACCATCGATATTTCTAACCGATACATCGAAATACATCGCATCGATAAAAACATCGATGTTTTTTTGAATTGCACACCCCTAATTCTTGCCTCCATCGTTTTGGGAACCAATTTATTTCTCTAAAAAAATTAAATATTGACCAATGTATTCAAATAAATGACTATTGTTACAGACAAAATTCACATTTTATAAATGCACTACCCCGCAGGAGGAAGTGACAGTGAAATAACTTTTTTATTATGATATTGATGTTCATGTCACTTACATCGTGAACTTTAACTAAGTGGTATCGCCTTACCTAATTCTACCCCTATAGCGTTAGTGCCTGCCGTTGACATTCCGGTTTGGAGGGTAAAGTAGCCGGTAATCTTACGGTTGCACGAGGTCTCATATCCCGACCTCTAATTGGCAACGCATCATTAACAACTTTGGTGTCTACAAGCAGCGTGATTTTTTTACAATCAGGCAAACAGTCTACTTGTTTACCTTCCAATATTATAAAAAACGATCTGTACAGAGATGAACAACGAGATAATCCTATGAGTACTAGAACCCCAATAAATTCCATAAAATTTTTAACTACCCACTTTGTAAATAAAACAAATTCAGTATGGTAAAATCTATTTATTGCAACCATACACAACTTAAAGTCAATTACTTCTAACATTTTAACGTCATCGCGTTGTAACTTTACTCCTTACATATTTAGATCAAACCTGTAAAAAAAATTAAATGAATAATATCACATTGATATTAAAAAGTTACCGGGACGTTACTTTATGGAAGTGAAAGTTGGGTTTGTCAGAAAAATCGTGAAAGTAGGATAAATGCGAGAGCTCAATGTTTGCGGAGTGACGCTCACGGACCTAATTCGAAATAAATCAGAGAAAGAGTGGGATTGAAAGTTGTTGGTTTAAAAATGAGAAAGGGCATGCTCTGATGGTTTGGTAATATGCAAAGAATGGAAGATATAAGATTGACAAAGCAGATATAGAATGCGAATGAAGGCTGTAGCTACCCGGGGAGACTAGGTTGACATTCCATGACCAAATCGCTCGTGTATTTGCCGAGGTTGGTGTCAAGAGTCTCCAAAACCAGCGTGTAAGAGATAGTAATGAATGTGGAGGAAGGTAGGCAAGTATGCAGGAGACGTGGCACTTGGCACTGCATACTCTCTGCCTACCCATAAGGGAATTGGCGTGAAGATTTGTATGTATTAAAACAGTACTTAAGTTTTATTCTTGAAGTTTATAATTAGATCATTTGAGTAGAGTTGCCTACATGACTAATGTGAAAATATATGAATTATATTTTATGAGATTCTAAGGCCCTTACTGAAACACTATACATACATATCTTCACGCCAAATGAGTATAAAAACTTTCCTATCTCATCTGGTCCTAAGTAATTAATTGTAAGTAACTAATTATTTGTATTATTTACTAGGTGGTAGGGCTTCGCTGCGATTCGCCCGGGTAAAATGGTACCACCGCCTTACCTATTCCTGCCACAACGTCAATACTTGCAGTTGACATGTTCCGGTTTCGAGAGTAAGGTAGCCGGTAAACTTTTGTACGTGGCCTAACATTCCGGCCTTAGGTTGGTAACGCACCATTATCACCTATTTTGATGCGGTTTTTTCAATAGATAGAGTGCAAGAGGTAAGTTTATATTTATATATATATATAATAAATTAGAAAAACTGTGACAGAAAAAATGTGATGTTTGTGAGAGACAATTTGTAGAATATTTAGCATAACTTTGCACCAGTGCGAAGCTGGGGCGGGTCGCTAGTATATATGTAAAATTGAAAACTTACTTTAATAAGCTTCTAAGGCTGAATCAAGGAGGAATTCTTCTGAACTGGCTTCAACCTCATCATTTTCTACAACAGGATTTTCTTCAACTACCTCATTGGTATTCTCCTCATCCGGTATAACTTCGTCTTTTCCATCTTCCTTGGCCTCATCTTGAAGATCATCCTCAGTCCATTCATCAAAATCATTGTCTATATCCACCTCGGTGTACAACTCGAATGGTTCCTCTGTTCCTGATTTCTGTTGACCTGCAAAAATCATAGCATCACATTGTAATATCATAAAATATTGTCTTTGACCCTTACATATAATCTTTAGGATTATCTGGTCTATTATTTAATAAATAAATATCGTCACGCCCATATATCATCGAAAGTGTAGCAGAGGTACATACTAGTGTAGCGGCGCGCGCGCCGCCGCACAAGAGGGAAGCTTCACCCCCGGGCGCGCGGGGAGGAGCCTCGAAGGAACGCGGCGAGCCGAAAGACCGCCAGAAGAGCCCCTCGAGGCAGCCCGTATCGCGCTCGCACCGCTTAACCGAATATTGTACGCGTGACCTATTTCCGTGTGAATTCTATTTGTTTAACAATACAACGTGCATATTCTGTATTTAATTTAATATCCAGACCCCGGAAATAGTGAATACTGACTGACACGACGACCCGACTACGGTTCTCCCCGAACAAATCCACATTACTGCTGACGACGGTCGCGGCCATTCGACGACCACAGCGGAGGCCTACGCATTGTGAGGCCACGCAAGCAACCTCAGCAGTGGCACCAGCACATTGGTGACCCGCTATACTAGTATGCACCTACGATAAGCCGACGATATTAGGTCCCATTTTGTGTCGGGTGACAAGACTATCGCTAATCGGGTACAAATCCAATCCCATGTCGATTATGGTCACCACTCGACCCACGAGATGGTCGAACTTTTAAAGTTAGTAACTAACGGCCGGTCTCAGTACTCAATCTATCCTTCATTTTGCTTACTGTTGATAGTGCTATCTCTACTTTTTGATGTGGAGATATGAGATAGCGTTATATCAACAATAGACAAAATCAAGGATAGATAGATTACTGAAACCGGCCAGAATTCTATCACGGCTAAAACTTAAGTAACTAACTTTTACTCTTTAAGAAAAACACGCGAAAATTAAATTATATAAGTATGTATACATGACCTGAAAATTTCAACACCAAACATCTTTTCATCCATAATTAAAATTAATTTTGGGCAAACCATAATGTTCAAACTAGAAAAAGTTGTAGGGTAACCATATTACTAAAACTCGTATAACAAACAATATATTATAAGTATTATAACTAAGACAGGACCAACTGTTTCATTTAAATTAAAATACCCTACAATAAAATTGTCAATACAAATATCAAAGTGTAAGTTTTTTTTACAAATGTCACGTATGGACGTGATAATGGTATCACGTTCAAAGAGGTAGACAGAGAGTATCCCCCCACGATTAACCAACAATATATGGTCCCATGGTGTGACAGATCTAGATGGCAAGTACGTCGCCGTATCGGACGCAAATTCAATTCCAGGCAACGTTATGTTTTTCAGATAAACTGAAAGAGCTCATAAAACAAGTTACCGGACCAGGGAACCGCACCCGGGATTGTATTAAATAAATATTAAAAATTTGATAAATCGAAGTAATTACAAATCTGAGTCAAAGTCGAAAAAATAATTACGAGTCGTCTAAAATAATTACAATACAAAAAATATAATAATTATAATTTGCAATATCTCGCTAAATTTTAGCGGGATATTGCAAATAAATTATTTTATTTTGTGTAATTATGGATTTCCGCAAAGTAACGCCTGCTTCTATTAATAGTTACAATAGTTGATTTTTTATGAAAAAGTAATACATTTTCGTTGTTATTCAATTAAAAGAATAAATGAAAAATTGAACAACAAATCAAGTGATGTACATATTACTTACTCCACTTTAAACTTGGCTATTGATAAGTGGAAACATTTTAATATAAATCACACCAAATAAACTTACACCTGAGGGTTGCTTTAAAAATTTTGAATAAATATTACAAATTATAAAAAACCTTAGGGTTCTCACACACATGTTCAAGTCGGTGCTTATTTAGGCTACTTTAATATAATATCTAAATAAAGTAGCTGCCCAGGGTCGGATTTAGCAATCATAGGAGGCTGGAATTATCCTAAATTTATCACACAACCTATTAATGAATTAGTCCTGCACTGTAACGAAATGTCATTGGCAAACTCGAGCTTAAAAAAGCTCATTAGAGTATAATACCAAACGAATATGTAATAACAGTGCTTGTAAGGGCTCTTTTTGACAGCTCTTCAAAAATAGGATCTTAAATAGTTTGGTAACTGATCGCCTCAAAATAAAGCCCAGTGATATACAGTAGCCATAGTTATTTTTAAAATAATGCCCTAAAGAACAGTGTTAACAATCTGAGTTATACTAACACTGTTTGTTGGCATATTTTTAAAGGCTTAAAAAAATTTAACAAAATTGTGTGGTTTTTGAAATCATGATGCAAGTGAAACTCACAAATACCGCGGCCGGCGTAATGCGACATGCTATATACGTACGCAAATATTTGAGGCGATGGGAAAGTTTCACTTTAAAAAGCGAAATTAGGAGTGTACAGCCAAATAACTAAAAATCTGACCCTGTTATATTACATCACCATCACGAAAATGTGCAACTACCCTTAGGATTATTATACCTGATTCTGATTTTTCACCTTGTTGGTTTTCAGTTTGACCATTCTTTGCCACTCCGTCACGAGTAACAGGACTCTGGTCGACTGCATTAACCAACCCTTTGATGAAGTCTTCATCAGTTGGCATCGGATAGGCCTTTCTATAAATAATTCGCAATTCACGTGTCTTGAACATTTTATCACGATCTACTAGTTCAGCCATTCGTGCCCTTATTGCAGTATTCCAGAGACTTCTCAAGATGCTTCCGTTTGCATCCGTAGTGTACTTCTGTACGAGTGATTTCATTTCTTCGAAGAGTACTTTACGAATGCTGTAAAAATTGGGCATTGATCTACCCCGGCGTAGCTTCAAAAGATTTTCAGCCTCTTCTTGTGGTTCATTGTGTGTCTTTTTCGAGGTGGGTGTTAGGATATCTTGTGGCGTTGCATTGTCACTCACACTCTCAAACATATTCAATTTATTGATATCAGTTGTATTCAATTTCTGTGGGTTTAAAGAATTAGTGAATATATTGTTTGTAAATAGATGACCTTGTTTACTATAAAAATCCCTTTCAAACTTAAAAACTACACCATTTTTCACACGCATAAATTATATTATTTCTAGTTAATTTAATTGAAGGTAGATATCGAGAACTTAATAATAGTTTAATTGGTGTACATCAAAATTACCACCAACAAAAATTTAGTCTCTGATATATAAAAAAAGACTACTGAAGAGACATGAGTTGTTTTCTTTTTCATACCAAAAAATATTACCTTAAGAATCTCTAACTTCTTTTGCTCTACGAGTAATTTTCTCTCCTCTTCCACTAATATTCTTTTTTTCTTAATAAGTTCAATTTCCATCTGCACAAACAACACAAGAATAAGATGTTGAAATAATAAAAAGTTTACATATTTTGTTTTGTAGTACTATCTTTTAGTTCACTAACTTCATGGACACACAGTGGATGAAGCAGTCACCATCACTGACATTTGAAACACAGAACATATTGCCAACTTCTTACAACTGTCTCACAAGATATCATGATAGTTTGTGATCTTTTTTATATAATATTGGATGGAAGTTAAACAAGCATCCGAATACATATATACATCAGTCTATTGCAGTCCACTGCTGGACATAGGCCTCCACAAAAGTATGTCAAAAGGCACTAACTACCACTTTCACCATCAAGTCACTATCAGCTGCCCTTTTCAAGTCATTGGTCCATCTGGCCGGAGTCCTCCAACACTACGTTTACCAAGCCGTGGCCACAATTTGGGATACCAGTTACTCCAATCCAATTTCTGCGACAGATGTGACCAGCCCACTGCCACTAGAAAACTACACTTCTGACCTATAGTAACTTTGGTCTTCTGTCAAATAATCTTGTTCTGGGCTCTGTGTCCGATGTCCAATTGCACTAAACATAATTGGCAAATAAAGCGATGCTTAAATAATTTAATACTGACTTAGCAAAAAACAGCATTGCACTAACTTAAGGTCAGTCTTAAATCACTTTATTATTTTATTTATTTATATAATACTTTATTGTACACAAAACTTAATACATAAACATTATGGTGACAAAAGAAAGTGCACAAAAGGCGAGCTTATCTCTATATAATAAGATTTCTTCCGGCCAACCCAAAATATACATATCGTATCGTGTACAATATAATAATAATAAATATACACATACACAACTTACAAATAAGAGAAAATAGTAATAATAAAAAAAAAGAAAAAAGAACATACACAAACACATTATTAAAGTACATGTTACTTCGTTAAATATAAGTAATGTTCCTTGAATCGTTTTAAAAAAATAGGAAATGAAGGGCTATTGCGGATAACAAGAGGAAGAGCATTCCATAATTGTACTGAAAGGAAAGTAAAAGATCTAGAATAACAATGGGAATGAGAAACAGGAAAACGGAGTATAGAGCTACAATTAGAGCGACAAGAGGAATCGGTGGCTTGCAAAAAAGTGAACCGCTCCCACAGGTAAGACGTTGCAAAAGGATTATATAGGATGTCTAAAAGCAGTGATAGCATGTGAGTATTAATCCGAAGACGAATAGGAAGCCAGTTGAGTTGAGCTCTGTAATTAGAAACATGGTCATATTTACGCAGGCCAAATATGAAGCGAATACAAGAATTTTGGAGCTTCTCAAGCTTATTCAAAAGGTTTTCTGTAGCATCAAGGAAACATGCATCGGCATAATCTAAAATCGGTAGGAGAAGAGCCTGTACGAGTGAGATTTTAGTTTGCAACGGAAGAACGTTTTTAATGATTCGATTCTAAATATGAGTTTTTGAACATAACGTTGTTTGGGATTGGATTTATGCCCGATTAGTGACGGACTTGCCACCCATCACATCATGGGACCTAATATCGTTGGCTAATCGTGGGTGCATACTAATATATGTCTCCGCCTACCCTTTCGAGGACATATGGGCGTGACGATATTTATTTATTTATAGTTGTTACCCGCAACTTCGTCCGCATGGATCTATATGCTTTTTTTTTAAATATATTTATTTTTCTAAAATTAAAATAGCTTACGTTACTTCCTGCAACGTAAGCTATTTAGTGAAAGTCCTGGAAAAATTGGTAGGTAGACATTTCCGGGTAATTTTCGGAACCTACTGACATACAGATATACAGATGACATACAGATACAGTCCCATGATGTGGCGGATGGCAAGTCCGTCGCCAACCAGACACGAATCCAATCCCAGGCATCGTTATGTTTTTCAGAAAAACTGAAATAAGACTCATAGAACAAGTTACCCGACCCGGGAATCGAACCGGGGCCTATCGCTTCAAAGTCGCACACCGACATCACTCGACCACAGAGGCGATAAACCAATAGTTTCCAAATATTTAAAACAACATCATCAAACGAGGGCAGATAAACACCGCATTACAAGATGTTAATTGATTGTTTATTTTATACTCAAATGTGAAATGCGAGACACACAAAAGGAACATGCGTGCAGACCCCAATACCGGGGACAGGTGTTCTAACGTTGTTTTTAATATTGGATACTAATAAAGTTCCTCGCTTTTGTTGACATAATTGAAACCGTAAAAGAAAATGTCTCCGTTTGATGGGAGCCTTAAAAATGTTTACGAATGTTTCCTGTGCGATGTAATGCGGATTTTGTGGGTATTTTCGAATAAAAGTATATTACAATATTTTTCTTGTTGATTGGGTGTGAGAACGCAGTGTATTGAGTCGGCAGAAATAGGGTTGCGACGTGGCAATCCATGTGTGTTGGGGGAAAATAAAAATTTAGTTCATGTACAGTATTATTTTCAAGGAGGTTTGGAGTATGCAGTTTTATATTGTGTATTGTTTTACGCAAGGATGAACAAAGGAAATACACTCTTTTTATGGCAAATAACTTAGTGTCAACAATGACCCTGGGACTAGCCTGATGGAAAGCGGAGATAGGGTCTAAGGTAATGACACACCAAGCTAGTAAAAGCCTATTCACTCTTGCTTTAAATACTTTCAGGTTATACTGTTCGGGAAATATGGATTAAGCTAGATAATTCCGGTCCTTTGCAGTACGATTTCCCACTTGTTGATCCGGGCTCCTTTGCAGAATAGACCATTTGCCTTCTTGCCAGGCAGCTCGTAAAAGGCAAACATAGGCTTACTTTCTCTAACACCCTGATCTCTAACTAGATGGTAGAGCTTCGAAGCGGCTATCCTGGGTAAAATGTTAACACCGTCTTACTTATCCCTGCCGCCATAACGTCAGTGCTTGCCATTGACGTGTTCCGATTTGGAGGATAAGGTAGCCAGTAAACTTAATTTTGGACGAGGCCTAACATCCCGGCCTCCGGTTCCCAACACACTATTACCACCTTTGGTGTCTGTAGGCGGCATGAGTTTCTTACCATCAGGAAATCCGTCTGTCTGTTTGCTTTCCAAAACTTTATATAAAAAAACGAATAATAAACGCATTAGGATATCAACCAGGTAAGAATAATAGACTTACAGTATGTCTTGAGTCTCGATGCCCCTGTTGCTGCCTGCCTACTTTTTATGGTACCTACAGGAAAGCAAACAAGCAAAATGTAAGAGAAGCGTCACCTGCGAGTAGGTCTTATGGCCCGGGTGCTATGGCTAATGTGTAAATCTACGGACATGGAATAGAGAAATCACCTCCTTCATTTGTTACTCGTCTACTGACTTTCATTTCGCACCAAATGATGATGCTGCAAAAAGTGAAACCGGTTGGCTAAACTGTAACAGAAATATATATTAAAAGTGTTGTGGAAAAGTACAAGTGTGTTTTCGAAAAAAGTGTATATACAATGGAATTCCACCAAGTACCGACGATGGAAAGTATAAATTTTATGATATTATAAACGAGCATAAATTGAAAAATATAAATATTGTCATTGCAAATGGTTAAAGGAATTTATTAAAAGAAATAAAGCAGAAATGCTAAAACAATGTTAGCGGTAACTTTGTTAGCGTTGTTAGTATAATCACCAACATAATGGAATTTAACAGGAAATTATCCATTAATCAGTCCTTTGTACTCTTTTGTATATTTTGACGTAAGCTCGATGGATGACAGTTTTCAATGAAATTAAAAAAGTTCGAACACGAACGCCGCCATCTTGTGCTGACAAATGATCCACTGCTAAGGCTAATTAATGGATGGAAAATAAAACATATTTCACTTTTTCTTCCTTGAGTAGTCAATTATTTATATTGGTAACTACTAGAATAGTCAGTGTATTCGGATTATTATGCATTATAAACGTGATTGATACATCTGCATTCTAAAAACAAAAACAAATATCGTTACGCCCATATGTCCTCGAAAAATTATGCAGAGGTACATACTACATACTAGTATGCACCCACGATTAGCCGACGATATCACGTCCCATCATGTGCTGGGTGGCAAGTCCGTCGCCAATCGGGCACATATTCAATCCCAGGCAAAGTTATGTTTTTTAGAAAAACTGAAAAACTCATAGAGAACAAGTTGCCCGATCTAAAAATTGAACCCAGGACCTCTCGCATCAAAGTCGGACACCGATACCACTCGACCACAGGCGATAATCTGCATTCTATTTTACATATAATGTGGGCTGCAGCTTCATTTTAAAGTAAATAAAATGAATTATATTTTATATGTACACACACACACACACATACAATCAGAATAACGTACAGGCAAAGGCCGACAAAGGCTCACATATTTGTTATTTTAGTTGTTACGCATTTAAGTTTTGGATTAAGACGAGTCAGAACACATAAATAACTTACTTGTTATTTACAAGATCCATCTAAAATAAGTGTTCAAATTTCGGGAAAAGTCTTCGGTACATCTTATGAATATATCAACTTAAAAACAATGATTCAAACTATGATTTATAAAGCTTCAAATAACTTTAAGTTTTGTATCATACATTTCGTCACTTGCGTTGCTTCATAAGGAGAAAATACCTCAATATTATATAAAAGCAGTGTATACAATATTTATATAATACAAGTCTTGTATTGTATAAAAGCAGTGACTGAATGCGCATCTACATCATTTACGAACCGTTAATGGAACAAAATTGAGCCTCCAAATATGTGTCACGACCAACCAGATTTTTTAAAAATAAAATAAACATTCTTTTTTTTTGGAATAGAAATATTGATTGTAATTACGTTTAAAAAACAAAGGAATACAAACATAAAAAAGATTAATATTGTCATTTTTTTCATACAAAATTGTAATTCTGTAAAAGCTTTATTTTAATGTTTTGAACACTGTCCTAATTTTAATAACTACTTTTAAAGGAATTTATAATATTATTATATCTTGATTTTTCGACTATTCCGTCATGTTGATACTTAAATCATCACGAAATAGTCGAAGTGTTAATAGGGCCGTGATCAAGAATTGATCACATCTTTTCATAAAAAATAACTTTTATCATTTTTTTAAATAATATATTTTGAATGAATGAATGAATGAATGAACACTTTATTGTGAACCAATAAATCTGACTTAAAAATATGATATAGCTAAGCAGCTAATTACTAAGAACAAAAAAGTAAAAAATATATTTTGTTCTAGGTATTGAAGAACTGTGACCTAATTCTCTGTAATTATTGATGTAACTACATTCCGCAGTAAGCTCGGGATTTATGATGACTGAGACGAATTGGCAGGGGTAACGAAATTGAAGACATTCACAAGTTCGTAATAGTCCCGGCGTACGATTGAAAGTGCCCTAACAAGGCTTTCACGAAGCACAAGTTAGATGAGCCCTACTCCGAGCCGCACCAACTCCCGCTGACTCGGTCAATTACTATTCTGGCTATGTTTTGCCACTCTAAACATTAAGTAGCTTCCGTACGCGTTGCATTTTCCTTGAAATAAGATTTTCTAATAATTTTATTGAATTACAAAAAATATATCTATCTGCGACCCATTAAATTGATGAATAGAACTAGGTTTAATTTGATTAATTTCCTGAAAATTATGAACTTACCGAGTATAGACTAAATTGGTCGAGTCGTTGTTACTTGGTGATGATATGTGTGATATTTATTAAATAGGAAAAAATTAACTCTTTTATATATAAGTAAAAAAAACTAATTGACATAATTCGTATTGGTCCCGACTCCTTTGTAGAGTACGCATACTGCCTTTCTACCGGATAACTCGTAAAATAAGCGAGCTTACAGATAATAGCACCATGACATCTAAGTAGGTGGTATAGTTTCGCAGTGCCTCTCCCGGATTGTAATTGTGTTGGATTCACCCGAAAAAAGGTACCACCGCCTTACCTATTCCTGACGCCATAACGTCATTGCTTGCTGTTGACGTGTTTCGGTTCGGAGGGTAAGGTTTTAAGGTTAAGGCACCGTTACCACCTGTGGTGTCTATAAGCGGCGTGAATTTTTTACCATCAGGAAATCCGTCGGCCTGTTTGCCTTCCAATATTATAAAAAAAACGGTATCGCTTTGAAATATTTTAATAAATTTGTATAAGTATAAGTCGTGTGTCAAAGCATTGTAAAACTTGTGCCCAAAAGGTCAACTTCATTTTACAGCGTCTGTAATTAAAACGCCCTAAAAAGACGCTCTTTTATATTTCAAATCGTCGTAACCGTGTTACAGTCGGCCGCATAAAAAGTCCGCTTTCATTTAACGGGCCTTTAAAAATGATAGCTGTCACAAAGAGCTTGTCCCGAGCCTCTAAGCAGCTATCAGCGACCTCCCGTAATTTCCCCCAGGTATTGGCCAATTGACTTATGAAATTGTTATAGCTGCATGGAATTTTAACAATTCGTCATTTCCAGTGTCGCGGAAACTTTTATTGCGGCCTGCATTATAATATTATTGCTGTTCGAATATTAATCCTGAATGAATATTAAAATATAACAAATATAGGCACTCGCGAAATGAATAGGCAATCTCCACGTTCACTGAACTTTTATTTATAAAAATATACAATTGATTTTGCATTTTTATACGAATTAAAATAAAATATAATATTGAAGGCGTGAATATATTAATTTAGAGTTAGTATTTTTGTAATGTTGGAAGACTAACAAGCAATAACATTGATTACCTAATTGAAAGAAAAGTACGCCATCTATAGATAGACACCAAATATGTTCATGGTGCGTTGCCAACCAGAAGTCTGGATGTTAGGCCTGGTGCAAAAGTAGGCTTACCTTACCTCACCCTCCAAATCAAAGACGTTAACGGCAAGCATTGACTTGAGCAGCAAGCAAACGAGATCGAAATATAATTTACCAGGTGTTGGTCACACGGGGTAAATTATATTCGGAGGAAATGGGTTCCCAAATGAAGGCCACGACTCAGTAAATGTAGTGTTGGACGCCCTCTGCCCAGGTGGATCGACAACTTGCAGAGGACAGCTGTAGAGACTGGATGGTGTAAACTAAGTTTTAATTATGATAGGGTCAGACTGAGAGATGATAAAGACGAGTATTAAAGTTTAAGGGTCTCGATCGTTGGACATAAATTACAGTAATATGTCGCTAACATTAGATTTAAGGAGACTTTTATTGACTTAAGTTACGCGAGATGCATTTTCATTGTAATAACATTGTAATGGATGAGTCTACGTTTCGGATCTAACGGCTCAAGTTGTGATTACGTGACAGTGCATTACTGGCTACATCTCTTGTTAGTATCAGATTAGTTAGAATACTATATTAGTGCTAAGATAACTACTTAAGAAAATAGTTAAGAATTTATGCGAATTTTTAATAAAAGTACAATAAGTGGCGGCAGGAACATATAAGGCGGTGGTGCCAATCTGGACGAGTCATTACGGAACTCAAAAGATACTCGTGTGCTGATTCCCTTGCGTTAATCCTTCGTAACTAACATACATGTCTTAAAAATTAACAATTTCACTTAAATCAACTAAAAAAAAACTTGTGATATAACGGTTGTTAAAATTATTGCTCATGAATAATATCACATTCAGGTTATTTATTATTCAACCTGTAATATTTCATCGTGCATTTCTTGTATATTTATTGAAATATTATAGAAACACTTCACAAAATGTGATGGGTGTAGAAAACCCGGTCAAGTATGAGTTCGACTCGCGTGCGGTTGGTACACACTTATTACGGATTCAAACCAACTAAATTTTTTTCAGTTTCCAGTTCTGGCTTTAATGAAAAAAATCTTTACAAGAAGAAATCCTGAATAACCTATTACCTTTAAAAATACATAAATATAACACAAGAAGTAGGTAAAAATAATTTAAAATTGCCCCGTGCTCGAACTCTTTATAGGAAAAAACTATTCTGTTTGAGGCACAGTTATATAATAAATTGCCAGAGGCAATGCAAGTAAAACATTGATATGTTCAAATTTAAATAAAAAAACCACTTGTTAAATATGTAAAAAATTAAAAAAATACAACTGTTTTCGTATACATTCTGACAGCAGGCAACTTTTCATAATATTAAATACTAAGTATGTATAGAGTTTTAGAATTTTCTTATATTTTTAAGTAAACTTCTGCTCTGCTAAACAAAAACTCTGAAACATGGGCAAAATAAGATTTTCTGTAAATACAATCTAATTTGTCACTCAGATTTAAAGTTGTAAAATATTTTTTGTTTTGTATTAAAACCTAGATGTGTATTTTGTTTCTCGTAGGGAAATAGGGACAGTTACGATTAGGATATGCAGTTTACCCCCATTTACACCCCCTGTAATGGACTGACGGACTAGGCAACTACTACAAGGCTATTTGACAAATTTAATGATTATAGGTTCGTAGGGGCAAAAGTGTTGACGCAATCTTTGCATAACTTAAGTGAGAGAGAGAGATATGCCTCGTAATTGTTACATATGTACTTAATATAGAGTTTGTGATGACTTTATTACCATACCATAGACATTTATAGGTATACCCGTACATAAAGCACACTCTAGAACTGAAAACAACTTTGACATTTCTTGATCATGTCGACTTACCAGTTTGATTTTCGTACGGCTGAATGAAACAATAAATCCAAATATTACATTACTATAAAGCTTTTTTTATAAATTCCAATTGTATATCTCTTCCATTGTTGAGAGAACGGGTCATAGCGGTTGACGGGTAAACAGGCAGACAGACAAAAATTTTATCTTATAAGGGTAAGGAGGTCCGTACTTCCGTTCTATGCCCGGAACCCTAAATAAATCCAATTATACAAAGTTGTATAGGTATAATTAAGGAATTTCTAAAGCTCACTGAAATAACTGAGATAATCAAGATGTAAAACTTTAACTTGGAAAAAACGCGAACAACCGTAAAGATTCGATCCGAGCTCGTTTTTATTTTTAGACGCAATTTAATTAAATATCTATGGAATACTTCTGAGGAAAGTCGAGGGGGTAGTAAACAACACCCAATTTTGATGTTCAAAAAACTAGGTTTTCCTGCTCGTGGTTCGTTCTGTCCGGCCACTGATTAAGAAATGGCCACTAGTATATAGAGATAATGAAATCAAAGTGTCTATTTTTACATTTTTGCTAATTGCACAAATTGATCTAACCTCAAAGGAAGCAAATTATTTGCTTGTGATAGTGTGCATAGTCAACGACGGATGAACTACGATATTACATGTAACTAAATAAAATAAATACCCAGTTCTTTTTAGATGTTTTTAAATGACTAGATACGTTATACGCAGTTTATTTTAACGGCAAAACGTAGGCAATTACTTATAATTACCAGATTAAACTGTCAAAATATTTCAAATAATTTGTATGAAAAATACCTTCCTGTATACATATAAATCTTCGAATAATTATACAGCCATCTTAAATAAAATCTTTCTTTTCATGTGTAAGTATTTTAAATATACAATTTCTGCTTATTTTAATCTATAATCACAAATACATACAGGAAAATAAAATTAGTCACTTTCAAATATCAACTTGTTCCTTTAGCTGGTATAACGTGTCTTTTAGTATTATTATGTGATAGGTAATATCGTGTGTTTATTACGCGTTGTAGCGGTTAACTTAAAAAGAGATTTCCATATATCACTAGAAGCGCTGTAGTGGCCCTCAAAAATGCAATATACGCGGCTCCACAATGCATTCCCGTTCCCCGAGTGTATGTATCCTACGAAATTAAACTCCTTTCTCTTAGCTGGATAAAGTTTGTCTCCCTTCAAGTGCTCCTTTTGTACGTAACCGTCGTATTTTTTTCTTTGAGCTAATTTAATTTAAAAGAAAAGGATTTTATTTCCTGAATAGCTGGTTTGGATTTTGCGTTCTCGTGATAAGATTATTTTGAAATTTTAAATGAAGTAGAAGAATATATTATATATCGTCACGCCCATGTGTCCTGGAATGGGCAGGCAGAGGTAGATACTAAAATGTACCCAAAATTAGCCGACGATATTAGGTCCCATGATGTGACGGGTAGCAAGTCCGTCCTCAATCGGGCACAAATACAATCCCAGGCAACGTTACGTTTTTTAGAAAAACTGAAATACTCTTAAAACAAGTTGCGCGACCCAGGAATCGAATCCTGGACCTCTTGCGTCAAAGTCAAACTCGGAGTTTGACCACAGAGGCGAAGAACATATTAAAGATTCAGTTTGTGGACTAGACAAGACAAGAACTCTTTTGAGTTTATTGTAATCACTCAGTCAGTTTACCAAACACACCAAACTTTTTTGTTGAAATTGTAGATTGCGAGTGGCTACGAAAAATATCCCATAATAAAATGAAACTGATCAGTATGTATGAAAAACAAAACACTTTATATGTACTTATAGTACACTTGTGTAATTGAGACATTAATGTAAAGATGTAGTTCACTCAATGTAATTTAAATATATACTTAAAAACTCTTACACAGTTATAAACATATTATCACACAAATATTCGTCAAGCTAAGCTGCATAGGAAATGCGGCTCCGGTCACCATATTCTAGTTATTCATAAGAGCAGCAAATAACTAACAATGCTGGCTCCCTGATGAATAGGCTGTTTAGGTTTCTACCTACCTGTATATCTTCGGCGCATCGTCATTTAAATCAAGTAAGATGGTGATCAAGTGCTCTCTAATAAAAAAAATAATGCTAACATATTAGTATGCATGTTCTCTCTGTCAATTCACCTTGGACGGGCCCAAAATCGCATTTTTTCGACACCCACGGGCAGATATGGAGTGGTGCCACCACCACTTAAAGTTCACATCATTGTGAAATAACGCGTTTTCAATGAATTAGTAATAATGAGTATGCAAGTAGTAATAATGAGGCCGACGAATATGTTGATATGCCTTTTGAATAATCACATATCATAGGTAAAGGGATAAAACAGAGTCAGGAAAAGAGTTCCATAGTTTGGTAGTGCAGATCTAAAAATTCCGACTCAACCGCACGGTAGATGAATTCCATGTGTCGAGGTGGAGTTTATGCACGGAATAGATAAAAGAGGTTGGAACGGTAATGTGGGAATGCGTGCCAAAAAATTATGATCAAACGCTCATACTTCAAAAAAATCATATTTATATTATTGTAGTCACATCCGTTTTGTATTGTACGTTACAATAAACATGTCTTAAAATTGCTAACATAATTACTTGTACAAAAAAAAGTAAGACATAAGTATCATGTTTGATGTAAAAGGTAAATTAAAACGGGAAAAATAAATAAAAAGGATGATAAAATGGCGACACTGGTTTTAATACTAAAAGACTACAATTTCCTTTCCAATCTCTTTTATCTATTCCGTGTCTATAACACTACGTAATTTTGGCATAATGTTTCACCAGTTATACCAATTACAAGGCAGGTGTAATGATGACGAACTTCGGTCGCGTACCTTCAGCATAGTGCTTTTATAGTTACATCTTCGTATAAACAATCGTAACTCACTACATATAAAACAAAGTCGCTTTCTCTGTACCTATGTCCCTATGTATGCTTAGATTTTTGAAACTACGCAACGTATTTTTTAATAGATAGAAAGATTCAAGAGGAATGTTTATCTTATATCTTTAAACGAGCAATTCTT